>JABSTQ010006135.1:0-141940 GCA_013358835.2 Ixodes persulcatus
AATCCCTCATCTTAAGCTGGGCCTCAACGAGTGCAGCGACGGCTGGAGACACATGAACGCGGATACTCTCAACCACTTCAGCAACAGTCCTCATCTGACGCTGCCGTTGCAGCCTTCTTTGCAGCCTCTTGTTTCGTTGTTGGATCTGTCATACCTTGGCTCTCAGTGTGTCCATCTTTCTCTTGTCAATGCGGCTGCCCTTGCTTGATGCTGCATGGTGACAAATAACCCAGATCAGTAAACTCCAAGAATGTTTATAAATATGTAAATGGTAGCCAATAAGAACTTGCATTCCTTGTCAAGTTGTACAAGGTTTTTAAAACCAAGAACAGCAAAAGGTTTGATAACATGCTAACATATTGGTTAGAGCGGCGATGATTATGACCCCATACTCCTGTAGGCCAAACCAGCACAGGTAAATTCGATTATCCTGGGCGATTTCATGATAAGCGCAAACAACGGTGCAAAGGAGGAGCGAATTGAAAGGTAAACAGTTCTAGTAAAAACACGCCACGCCTTCAGGCAGTGCAGTAGTGGGCCGAGTGTAGCTTTGTTATTTGTCATTGTGCACATCCAGCCAACCGTGATAGATTTATGAAAACTAAAAGCAGATAGGAAAATACTTTGCAAAAGGGGCATGGCATCACTTAACACAACACAGCAGGCATCTCACTGACAGTAACAGAGTCTCACCTTCGAGTGTCGATAGGAAACCGATGCAGCGAGACGCCAGCCGCGCGGTCGTCTCTTCAGCGTCCTTTTCGGAGCAACGTCTCGTTGCATAACGTGCGGAGCTCATTGTCACAAAGGACGTTGAGCCCGTCAGACGTAGCAGCGTCCAACCGGACGAAGGCGACTGATCCTATATCACTTTGACGTTACGCTCCCGCGCACGTAACTGGGGTAATCACGCTGAGAGATCAAAACGTTTCAAACTGTGTAACGTACTGGTAGAACAATTAAAAAATAACGTGGAGTCCTGAGAAACAACAAGCAGACGGACGTCAAAAGCCGGCCTTTTCGCGCAGCACGAGGTATCTTCAAATTATCGCTATTACAAGCCAGCCTTGTTGCTTGTGGAGTTCAGAGGGCGCTTAGAACAAGTCAGTATATTATTAGTAAATAAGCTATTTCTGCTTTTTTCGAGGGCAATAAAGCTTATTTCAGATAACTAACAGTAATATACAAAATTTAAAAATACAACTTACTATAATTTAATTTAATATAATTTTATTTGTATATAGTTTGCCATAACGTCTCCTAGTCGCGCTTCAAACGCACCGCAACCACGCGACCCTCTAGGTTGATGTCGCTGGCAATTTGTTTTGTACCGTGTTTTGGCCCAAGTTTCGCTACCATCTGTACATATACCTTGGTGGTGGCGCGTCGAGCGCACTTCCGCTTTGGGGCTGTGGGTGGAAGTCACCTTGCGAGACGTGCATTCCGGCGTTGTTTTGAAAGAAACCAGACAAAAACCTGCTTTCTCGTCAAAAACCCGTGACTGGACCTGTACCAAAAGAGTCGAGAAAGGTTTGAAGGTCAGTTTTCATGCGCTCGATTCGTCCGAGAACGTGGATATGTGCCGTGAAAAAGGAAAACCAGACGCCGTCGGACCACGATTGCTTGGGCGGGAAGCACTTTGGGTTAAATTCACGGGTACTTGTGGTCATCAGATTTATTTGTTTTGTTCCAACATAAACTCGGAAAAACAGTTAAGTTGTACGGACCACCTGCGGACTACGTTCGGTGCGTCTTCAAGTTCAAACAGCCACCTGATCGTTCGAACTGTCGTTTTTCAGCAACAGAAATTGAAGGTTTCTTGACAACTAAATTATGTACTAATTTTGAAAATAAGAAGAATCTAGTCACGTTGTGACGGTCAACATAGGTTCACGGCTCTCTGGTATCGCGCGGGAGATCGAGATTCAGGAAAACCGATAGAACTAACTTTTCGACAATTTCAGCCACGCCCGGCGGCTGAAATGAGCCTTCAACTAACTGTTGTTTGATAAAATAGAATCAGTGTCACCACTTCAAAATATCAATATTAAGATAAATTCAGTTACAAAAAGTTACAAACTGATACAGCAATTATCATGAAACAACTCGCACGCACCTTGCGAGCGTACCCATGTTCATCGACGGTACAGCGCTAAGTACGGTGCGCGCTCCATTCACAAAATGTTCCGTGCACCGTCGAGAGGATGGCGTTATGGAAAAGTATTTGCAGTTTACACAAGTTACCCACTGCCGCCAAAGATCGGGATCATGCGGAAAGCGACGGAGCTTAGAGACATTGCAGCCGCACTTGCCGGATTTCGTGGAAGCTACATATGTTCTCGGACAATATTGGACGCTTTCTGTCGTTATTCGTGTACCCTAAATCCGAGCAATGGTGTCCCGATAACCGGGGGACTGTCACCATCGAAGCCATGGCTCTAATTAAGTTCGGGAGTTTAAAACAGAGAAGAAAGCGCGAACAAAGTTCGGGCAATGCATACACCCAACACCGGCGAAGCCTCTCGTCCGGGACTTTCACTCTTTCTAACGCACCAGCACCACCAAACGTGGTAGCCCTTTCCCCTCTTCTCTCTCGCTCTCAAGATGGCGCTACCCACGATAAAACGGTCTATATAGGGACCTTAATGGCCGCTCCGCGCTGAGTTCGACCGTGCAGCCTCTCCGGAGTTTGCCCGTGCGGGAGATCTGCTCCCTCTTACCGGCGGCCGGGCCGCTGCGTGCGCTGCGCCGCCATGAAGAGGGCTCCTCTGGAGGCGTTTTTTGGAACTACACTCTTAGAAAAAGGGTATCGATAGTCCTCCCTAAGGGGAGGAACGGTCTTGTAACCCATGTTCCTCTAGAAAGGGAGAAACTTTCGTCCCAGAAACAGGGGAGCCGAAGTTCCTCCGTCGCCTGCATCTCAATATGGCGGCCCCGAATCGAGGAAATCTAGCTCAATAAGGCTTAACGAGGACGCTACGTCTCTTGTACGGGACGAGAGGAGCAGCAAATAAAAGCGTAACATGAGCATTCCGCGGACTGTGTTTATTTCCGAAGCCAGTTTCTCCCCGCAGGTAAAGAAACTTGCGTTTCAAAAGCACTCACTCAGTCTTCTCGTCGTCAGCACCGCGATGTTAAACGGAGACAACAGATACCGAGTTACTTCACGCACTTCACGTCTTACCTTTGCTATTCGTCAACCGCGCATCCGCGAAACCAAAAGCCGTTCTCAAAAGAACAAACTCGAAGCCGCTGTTGCACGGTAACCAGAAATTATCGCGTAGCGTAAAAGAAGTTTAAATCGCTTGCCACCAGATGCCAGGGTCAGGCAGAGTAATATCAACGAGCTAGGCTTGGTGGCGCTGGTACCGCCCAATTCATTTTCTACAAAAATATTTTCATTTACTCACGCCACCATTGCGCTTCGGGATCTTCGGGAACCTTTATTATACACACATGTAGGCACATGATTCATACTACAGGATCAGCTGAACATACATTGAGCGTATACACGTACACGGCACATACAAACATCAATACAACACCCCACTAACCCGGTCACTACTTCCGAACTTTTTTTTTCTTTTTGCTCTGGATGTTTATACAGCCTTGATGGAGATGCGCCTCAACGGGTAATCGGTCTCTAAGCTGTAGATGAGAAATTTAGCCAATGCAGTACAACCGCTAACCTGGGGTCACGCCACCATTGCGCTTCGGGATCTTCGGGAACCTTTATTATACACACATGTAGACACACGATTCATACTACAGGATCAGCTGAACATACATTGAGCGTATACACGTAGACGGCACATACAAACATCAATACAACACCCCACTAACCCGGTCACTACTTCCGAACTTTTTTTTTTCTTTTTGCTCTGGATGTTTATACAGCCTTGATGGAGATGCGCCTCAACGGGTAATCGGTCTCTAAGCTGTTGATGAAAATTTTAGCCAATGCAGTACAACCGCTAACCTGGGGTTTGTAACGTGCATCACGCAGTAGTGATCACACGAACGCGTGCCGGTACGAAACTCATCCAGATCGAAACGGGCGGGGGCGGCGGGGATCGAGCCCAGGAGGTTCCCAGCGCAAGCTTTCGCTCCACGCCCCGAGCTGAGACGCGTTAGCTCACTCGGCCACTTGCTCCCCTGACGTCACGCAGCTGCGGTGGCGCTGTCGACGGCACTGCGCTCTCGCAGACGCTTCACTTCACGCGAATTCGGTTTCTGCGCACGCGCAGTGCCCACACCTGTGTGGGCAAACGCGGGCTTGTTGGTAAACAGCGTGTCGGTCTATAGGCCTGCAGAAAATTGCCTGTGCATCTATTTCTACATATGTCGACAGTGTTCGATTCGGGGTGCTCTTACTCCTCGGTGGGGATATTGAGTCTAACCCTGGGTCAATGTCCAAAGAGCAAGAAGCTCTACTAAATAAAGTTCTTGATATTCTAACGACACTCCAGGCAGGCCAAAATAACATCCTTCAGGAAGTTAGAGACTTAAAAATAAAACAAAGCGGCACCGAAGAATCACTACATGCGCTCACAATACGGGCCAACCAGTTAGAAAATGACCTTTCCGCTAGAAAATCAACCGGCGTAAACAGCAGCGTCAGTTGTGCTCACTTGATGGAGTCTGCATGCCGCCGCCGAGATATCTCAGCTCAGAACAAGCTGTGATGACGCTGAGAGCCGAGCGCGCCGGGCTGACCTTCTTTTCTTTGGCTTCCGCGATACTGAGAGTGAGACCTCGAAAGATTAGGTTTAAAACTTCCCGCGTCATGTATCGAAAGAGCTCATCGCCTTGGCCAGTTCAATCAGCAAAGGTGTCACCCAATCATTGTTAAAATGGCTTCTTACAAAGATAAAGAGGCGGTGCTTTCAAATGCCTATAAATTCAAGGGCACCAACTTCTCAGTAAGTGAAGATTTCATCCCATCGGTGCGCCTCGCTCGGCGTAAACTGTTCCAGCTTGCGAGGACAGGGGGACAGCCTTTTAAACTGTGGTTCGACACGTTCCTCACTGGGAACAAATGCTATGAATACGTACCTGCCTCTGAATTGAACTCCCGGGAGCCAGAGCACACTTCACTTGAACATAATACCTGAGCTTCCAACTCTCGTTCAACTTCTCTACCACACTTTGATTTGCCTCCACATAATGCCTCTAATGCCAATCAAACTCCGCAATAACATGCAGCGAGGGGTGGAAGGTGTGATGTTATCACGTCTACTAACATTATTCCTGTTAGTTTTACTAACATTAGAAGCGTCATGAACAAGAACTATGACTTATCTTCTATCATTGATTCTTCTAATGTTGACGTTTTGTTGTTACTGAGACCTGGTTATCCGGAAAGATACGTAACAGCGAGATTTTAAACTGTCAGAAATATTTTCATATATAACGTCATGACAGGGCTGAAAGAAGCGGTGCCGGCGTATTGATTGCGGTATCGGAAAATATACCGTCATTTCATATCAACGTGGTATCTGAATTGGAGCTAATTTGGGTTGGTCTCAACCTAAAAAAACAAGAAATACATTTTAGGCGCGTGTTATCGCCCTCCCAATAGAAGTGACACTTTTGTTTCTAAACTTCACGATACAATCAACACAGTCGTTGTTCGCTTTCCAAATGCTCCCGTCATTCTTTTGGGCGATTTTAATTATCCTTTCATAGTTTGGTCAGATGTTTCTACTCATCTTAGTTACTTCTCGTCTGAGTGCAGGGAGTTCGTGAACTTTTGTATTGATTTTAATTTGTCACAAATGGTTAACCAACCTACGCGTGTTGCTGCTTCGACCTGTTCCGTTTTAGACCTCATCTTAACATCGCCTGAGCTCATATCTTCGTTAACTCATTTGCCAGGTCTTAGTGATCATTCCTTATTGAATTTTTCCTTAGATCTATCTTCATTCTTTATGTTGAAAGAAATTAAGCGAATTTCTGATTATGTACGAGCTGATTTTGATTCCATTAATAGGAACCTTTGCCTTTTTCTTGATTTTTACTTGGATTGTTTTGATGAGCGCTCAGTTGAGAATAACTTGTGTTTATTTAAAGAACAAGTTGCAAACCTCATGAAAGCGGACGCGCCACTTCGCACTATCGCGTCCTCTCCTGAATCACCTTGGGATAACGTGATTTTAAAAAGGCTAGCAAACAAGAAACAATCAATATTTTGTGCTGCAAAGCTATCGGACAACGAACAGCGATGGTCAGCTTACCGTACTGCAGCTTGTGTGTATAAAAAAGCACTTCTAGATGCAAAATCCCATTATTTTAATAATACGTTATCCTCCTTGTTGTTAAATAACCCGCGTCAGTTTCGGAAGGCTATTAATCCCTCTTTTTCTTCCAATATAGCGCTTAGGGATGCTGAAGGAGGTGAATTATCCAATGATCAGTATTCTTTCGTTTTAAATCAAGTGTTTACTAAATCTTTCTCTATTCCAGTTAGTTCTTGTCTTCCTGTATTTACCGCCTGTGATTTGTTCCCTATGTATCCTGTTGTAGTAGATAGTGAAGGAATTGCTAAGATTATTGATAACCTAAAAATGTCTTCTGCGGTAGGTACTGATAACATTAACACAAATTTTTTGAAAAACACTAAAATGTATTCCAGCATTATCCTGTCCAAGATTTTTTTCTCAGTCACTTCAACATGTTGTCTTGCCATTGGATTGGAAGGTGGGGAAGGTGGTTAAGGTGGTTCCTGTACACAAAGGTGGCGATAAACAAAATCCATCAAACTACCGTCCCATCTCCGTAACCAGTATGCCATGCAAAATCCTTGAACAAATAATTTACTCTTAACTTGCAAACTTTCTGGATTCTAACTCTTTCCTTAACACATCACAACATGGTTTTCGGAAGTTTTCCTCATGCGAAACCCAACTTCTTACCTTTACTCATAATTTCCATGTAACACTTGACCAGGGTTCCAGAACTGACTGCATATTCCTTGATTTTTCGAAAGCTTTTGAAAAAGTTCCTCACGACCTTCTTCTCCATAAACTTAGTGGCCTTAACATGTTACCGTACATACTCGCTTGGATAGACGCCTTTCTGACTAACCGTCTTCAGTTTGTCCACGCCAACGGAACTAATATCTCCATACTCGCCTGTCAACTCCGGTGTCCCACAACATTCTGTACTTGGTCCACTACTATTTCTTATTTATAATAATGATCTCCCTACCCGTGTCTCCTCTTCTATTAGCGTTTTTGCTGACGACTGTGTTATTTACAAAGAAATCCTTAACTAATCTGACATCTCTGCTCTTCAGACCGATATTAACAATGTAACCCAATGGTGCAACGACTGGCTTATGGAACTTAATATCTCTAACTGTAAATCCATGTGTGTCTCTCGTCAAATTAATATTTGCCCTTCCTACTCCATCAGTAACTCGACCCTCCCTGTGTCCTCCTATAAATACCTCGGTGTTCACATTTCAAATAATCTGTCCTGGAATATTCATGTCGACTATGTCACGAAAAACGCTAATCAATTATTAGGATACACCAAAAAAAAAAATTTTTTTTTGCTCCTCTTTCATTAACGGTTTTAATTTATAAAACCTTAATTCGGCCTAAACTTGAATATGCCGCCTCAATCTGGAACCCTGGTATCACTCTTGCATCTGCCGTAGAATCCATTAGAAACCGCTCCGCCCGTTTTATACTTTCTAACTATCACTGCACAGCTAGCATTACTTTAATGAAAGCATCTCTGTCCTCGCCCACTCTTTCTCTTCGTCGAAAAATATCCCGTCTATGCTTGTTCCCTAAGATTTATCACTCTAACCCTACTCTCCGCAAAGCACTATTTTCTTAACCATTTTACATATTATCACGCACCCATCATCAATTAAAGGTTGGGATCCCTTATTGCAGCACATCTACCTTTAATGCCTTTGTTTTGCCTCAAACCTCCATTGCCTCAAACCTCGACTTCCCGCAGCCATTGTCACAATCACTGCCTCAGATAAATTTAGCATTGCCATTGCTAACCTGTTACATGATGCTTAGTAGTAATTTTGTGTATTTTTGCCTTTTCATTGATATTTGTTTTATTCCATGTACTGTGCCATTACTAACGTGTTAAATGATGTTTAGTAGTTATTTTGTGTCTTTTTTGCCTTTTCATTGTGTTTTGCTTTGTTCCATTTACTGTGCCCCACTCCTCTCTGTAATGCCTTCGGGCGCTGCAAGACATAATAAATTAAATGAAATTAAATATAATGCTGTATATACACGTAAAACGACTTTTAGAATGTAATCATGCACATAATTGAGTTACAAAGCGTTGTTTTCACCCAATTAAGTATTGCATTTTTTTTATTTCAACCTTCCAAACATAAGCCAAGCATCCAGTTTGGTACTCAAAATGTATTCTATTTCGGCAATAAATCAACGGACCACTACTTGGTTTGCCTTTGGCTTCATACTCAGAGTAATGGGCATGTGCGAATCATGGATTTTGGCCTTAAAGTTTATAATGATTTGAGCTTATTAAGTTTTAGTTGAATATCACATAGTTTCTGCGCCTCTCTTCGAGCCTGTTACTTAGTGCCGTCACGCTAGCCTCAGCCATCTTGACAGTGTTGGTATCACTTGTTTCGCTGTAGGCTCCTTTGGTTACTTTAGTACATATGTTTTCGAAACACAGTAATATGTCAGTGAAAGAGCATGACCATGCACGAATAGTAAATTTATTTAGGATACAAAAAAAAGACCTAATATCAAAGGCAAATTATCATCCACTGAAATAAAAATAGAAGTGAATAATTTTGGTTACCAAACTAAATGTTTTGTTAAAATTCTCAAGGATCTGCTTAAGCTGCGCAGTTGTAATCGAGACAACAAGAAAAGCTTGTCATTTATTTATGCTTGTCAGCAGCATGTTGCATGGGCATATTGATTCACAACCGTACATAATCATCATGAGGGCAATAAATATACTTTTTAAATGAAGATCTACTCGACCTCGTTATCATCCTGCCCACTGCCAAAGCTCGGTTAGTTCTGATCCAAATTATGTAGTGGCTCTGGCTGTGATCAGGTCAAGGCCCGTAGAGAGGTTGTAAGTAAATGTGGGATTTGATGGTCCTCTCGCTATGCTTATCCTTAAATTTCCACTTAGAACTGTTGCTCCAATGTCGTGACATAGCATGTCATGATATTGCAGCCTGATGCATATTCTTGATAACAAAATAGCTACAGTGTTGTTTTTTTTTTTTTTTTTTTTTTTTAATTTGATCTCAATGCAAGCACCGACATCCATCAGATGCATAGAAATTCACCCAACCATGTTTCGATTCTTTTTCTTTATTCTTCCTGTATACATGTGAAGCTCTCCGCTCTGCAGGTGTGCTTTTCCGACCAAATGAGTCTGCACTGCGACGAAGCGAGATTCTTGCGACCGGGGTGATAGCACGATTAACGCGATTGCGAAGTCTGCTTCATGGGTTTCGCTTCTCTGCAGCGCACTGGCACATGCGGAGAAGCGCACTGAAGAAAGCCAATTCATCGCAATGGTGACTTTGAGAGCGCTTTGAAAGGTTAGAATGGCGTAAACGACATCATTTTCGCGAGCTCAATATTTCATACATCTTGTGAAGTGTCAGTTTTGGGAATACTTTACGGGTACAAACGTTTGCTATCAGGAGTAATGTTAAATGTATTCGTATCCATGGGGTTACTTATTTGCATGACCAATTTTATGCAAATTTGATAAACTCGCAAAAACTAAGCCTTCGCAAAAATTAAGTCGTTTACACTAGTACAATTAATCTTGAAATCAATATCAAATACCGTATTATACTGAACTGCTATAAAAAAACATAATATTAGCACAGCCCTAAAAAAATGAACACTCTCGGATGTTTTCGCTGTGGTCCATATGTGCTTCAAATGTGGCAGCTGCAACCTTGAATCTGGAAAAGGCTATTTTTTGTCACACGTTTTCTTTATGGTGCCTAAGGTTTGAGGCAATAAATGTTGTGCCCTGCAATAGACACTATTACCTGTAGCACAGCCCTGAGCATGCAAAGAAGCCACACCACCAATGTCTGACATATCACTTTCAGAAATGCTATTGTCCGATTTCCTCATCCTTGTGTCAGGCTGAAGTCTCTCTTGCCTTCCTCACATAGTGGTTTTTTGAGAGAGTTATGTGATATTATGTCATAGGGTGGCATAGGGTAATTTTCTCTTCTCTTTTTACGCAGGATGTAACGGCACACCATCATCACAAAGGAGAGCGAGGCAGGCTCGGAAACTTGAATAAAGTGATAAGAACGATTCCAATTTCAATCTTATCAATTACGTGAAGAACACTGATGATAATGTTTGTATGCTATACATACATACGTTCAATTGAAAAAATGCAATGCACCTTTTCTTTGTGGCTTTTTTCGCACAGTTTCAGAAAACGCTAATGCGTTATTTTCTCGAGGAATGTTTGGAAATAGGGCTGCCAAAGATTTCCTCGTGATTTTCACGTACATAGCCGCAAATCAAAATGACGACTTTCCTAGTCAATTTAGAAAAACGGCAGTACATTATTTTCACGAGGGAAGATCTGGAAATTATTCCATTCCAAATTAAGAATGCGGTGCCTCATTGTTTTAACAACTTTTCCCACATAATTTCATGAAATGATTGTACGTTATTTTGACGAGAAATGCTTGGAAATAGAGCTGCTGAAACTTTAATCGTAACTGTCACGACACATTTCTAAGAGCGCCCTTCCAAGCGCGGAGAAAGACGTACGTCCCAACACTGAAACTTGTTGAATACTGACGCACTATTTTGCAAAATAAACTCCGCCTCACTCTAAGTCCGACCTTAGCCGACGATCCGATGGATCAAGCAGCGCCCTACGCGTCACAGATTCATTGTGCTATCACCGGTTATCCTGCGCAGGGAATGCGCTCTGATCCTGCGTTTCTCTGCCTGATTGCTTTTCAAATTTCAAATTCAAAGCTATTTTTTTTTTTCAGACGTACTATGGAGAGGTCTCCTGGACCGAAAGCTCCTAAACGCAGCTCGACGGGGTCCGGGAGGCCGTTACATGGGCAGCAGCTCCGAGGAAGGAACAACACAAAAGAAAAAAAAAACAACATAAAGTGATACATTATATAATATAGCATCAATGCAACAACAAAATATAAAATAATACATCGAAAACATCAAAGCACGAAAAACTAAATAAAGCGTGAACGCAAATCAGCTATCGAAAAGAGAAATATATACCTCTCCTTAAAAGACCATTTATTTAGATCTGCTTAAAGAAGCTGTGCAACGATATTAACGTTGAAAGAATTTGCATCTTCTACTTTTGACATTCTTTATCTTGTCACAAAAGACAGAAAACACACATTCTTCCTTCGAGATGTTGTAATTCCGCCGCGTAATCGCGAGGCAAAAGTTGGAATATTTCCCGACCTGCAGCCGCGAGCGGCGGCCATGAGAACCACGCAGCATTACGTCAATGGGGGACTTGTAAAAAGATAGGAAGTTGTGCAGATACCTGCTCGAGAAAAGATAATTTTTCCATAAATCTTGTCATCGCAACATAAATATAAATATGTCAAAAACCTGGTATCATCCACAAAACGTTTACTATACGGAGTTTTAGTGGCGCCATCTATCCGAGGTCAACAAAACCGTCAGCTCTATCTGCTACCACGAACAGAAGTCGGAGGGGGACGGGGGCAGAGCTGGACGGGGAAGGCCGGACACAGACAAGACTTTCCTCCTTTCGCCATGTTATTCACGCTGCGCAAGCACGGGGTCAATGTAGTCGCGAACGGTTGAGTTCTCGACGCTCACTGATGGCTCTAGAGAGAGAGCTTCACCGGAACCCCGCGCAAACCATTGATGTCACAGCGCACGCGACTCGGAAGATGGTGAAGGAGTTGAGAAGTGCCGAAAACTTCAATCTTTGTCAATTTTTAAAATAAAAATGAAAGCCGTTTACAACTCCCTGTAGCGCCGAATTGGAGCGCAGCTCTTGAGGAGGAGGAGGAGGGAAGGGTACTCAGGGGAGGGTATACCCCTCCTCATCCTCCTCCCCTCATCCTTCAATCTCCTCCGGGGGGGGGGGGGGGGGGGGGTCACGTGACCTCGGGGGGGGGGGGGGGGGGGGAAGGGGGGCTCGCGCGGTGCATGTCCCAACATGCACCGCGCGGTTACGCCGACGGCGACGGCGACGCCGCTCAAGCCGGAAACGGGCGCCTAAGAGCTGCGCTCTAAAACTAGGCCATGCAGGCAAAAGCGTTTTTTTTTTTTGTTCTTTACTTCAGAAAGGTCGAGACACAAACTCTCAAATTATTTAAGCAAAGCACTGAAATTGTTGCACAGCTCCTTTAAAGATTGTAATCGAGTGATTTAAAAAAAAAAAAAAAATTGTGCTGTATAGAGGGACCAGCCATTTTTTTACGGACTACGAGTGTCGATGATACGCTCGTACTTTACTATTTCAGATGTGCAATAGGAAAAATTATAAACGCTGTAGACCAGAAACGAATAGAATGAAGTAGGCGATATTCATACAAGTTTTCGATGCGAATTACTCTGTATCTAGAAAATAAAGGTGGTGAATGAGAATCGTATGGGACATTTTCTATATAACGCGACGATTTCTTTTGAAGAAGTAGAATGTAATTTAAGTTTGTTTTTACAGTAGTTGCCCAGACCACATGGCAGTAATCTCTAAAAAAGGGTGTCTTACACCCTTTTGTCCCATACAATGCACCTCAAAGCTTTCGTTCGGCGTACAGCGCACTACGTCGAAGAGACGGTCCCAACTTAAGGAGGGGCTTCATAACGGTGAGATATACCTCATTAAACAGCTAAAATACGTATCAAAGTCTACAGAAGAAAAACAAACACTGAGGTTTTGCAGTAAGGGCCAAGAAAATCTTGACCACTTTTTTTTTTTTTTTGTCAGTAACACGTACATCAGCTATTTGAATAAGTTGTACCACTCGGCTATCAAGCCGCCTGTGAAAGTTGGTACTGTCGGTTCGACGACGACGACGACGGGCGTCGACGACAAAGGGTTGTAAGAATTCACCCTTTTTTTTGTATTTTTTTTCTGACAGTGTAGGTTAAGTGAGAATTAAACGGGGCAGAATAAATTTTAAGTTTAATATTCACCGGTAAGAAGTTGCGACACCTAGCAATCACATCAACTACTTGAAAGAGCTTTTTATTTAAGTAATCGATGTAAAAGTTCCAAGACATATATACCCAGAAAAAGATATCCTTAGCATTTTATGTTGCTGCACCTTCAATTGGCGTCGTTCCCATTTTTAGGAAACTTAAAAATGCACCACTTTATTCACGGGAAGAAATGAAATTGATTTAGACTTTAATGTGTCAATTTTTAATCCGTTAACTTCAGACAACGTAAAAAATTTTATTCAAGGCTAAATTTGCCATTCAAATAAGGGCATCAGCATCGCCGTTAGAAAACGAAAATAGGCTGCTGTCGTCTGTATAAATTATAAACTGAGCTTGTTTGTGAATATTTAGATTATCATTTATATAAGCATTATATAAAAGAGGCCAAAGTATGCTGCATTGTTTAACACCACACACGATGTTCAAAAGCGAGGAATGTTCATCGTCAATATTTACGCGCTGCAGGCGATTATTTATGTAATATTTAAAAAAAGCATCTGTGGTGCCGCGAACACCGTATTTATTAAGATTGGCAATCAAAGTTGTGTTACTCAGACAATCAAAGGCTTTACTGAAATCAATAAAAACACCAAGCATTAGAAGTCGCTTTCCGATATTTTGTAATGTCAAGGTGGATCTAACAAAAAACGGCGAGAAGCACTCAAGTGGCCAGACCCCTAAACATGAAACTGC
Source organism: Ixodes persulcatus (assembly GCA_013358835.2). Lineage (NCBI taxonomy): Eukaryota > Metazoa > Arthropoda > Arachnida > Ixodida > Ixodidae > Ixodes > Ixodes persulcatus. Next base: position 13,899 of record JABSTQ010006135.1, read on the forward strand.
AGCTGTAAATGTAGAACTCAATGCCTATACTGGATGCATTCACAACTGTCGAAACAGGCTGTCAGTAAAAAAAAAAAAAAAAAAAATGTCGACATGCTTTGCTTCATTCGAAAGTACAAGGTGTGGTTAAAGGGCAACTCCGATTAAGTTTCTTTTTTTGAAAAAAAACAATGCAGCCCTCTTTAGTATTACCTGGGAAGACCACGTTTCAAATATTACGACCCAGTTCTGTCTAAATGTTTGTTAAACGGTCCGGCAAACTCTGCGACGCGCCAAGTTGCCGAAATCGGCTACGGCGTTGGCGTAGGCAACATTGAGCTAAACGTCATCACCATAGCCTTCTTTTTTTCACTTCGCCGGGCAAGCGTAAAGGGTGACGTCAACAACGTTTCCTCTCGGCGCTCAGCGGTGTATATCGTTATTGGCTTAACGCGCCTGCGCAGCGCGCTTCTGGGGAGCCGTCCGTCCGTCCCGCCGCTACCGCTGTCTCTCCGCGTCAAAACCACCGTCGTAGTCTCACCGTTTTTTATTAGTATCTCGTGGAGTTTTAATGCAAAAGCATTAACAGTCCCATGCAGCGAACCGGCGTTATCAGCTTTTGAAGCCGCGCCAAACCGCACCTAAACTCCCCTCTCCAAATGGAGCGAAGCCTGTAGTCTAGCGCAGCGATTTGATGGATAGGCTCCCATTGGCTAGCGCGCGTCATAGTTTCAAGGAGCGAGGCTCCCATTGGCTGGCGCGCGGCATAGTTTCAAGGAACGCCACCCCATGGCGCTGCAGGACCCGCGCCGGTAAAGGAACACGGTAGCGCGAGCTCGGCCGCTTCTGCTCCTCTTGACGCCGACGAACATGGCGGCGCCTCACGCATCAACATCGTCGTCGGCCGCAACCTCAGCAGCAGCGAAACCTGTCCGACCACGCAAGTACACCGCAGACGAACTAAGAGAGTGGAAGAATGCGGCACAAAGAGCGAGGAGGCAGGCAGCGAAATCCACGATCGTTGTCAAGTCTCCGAATACACGGCGGGCGGAACGCGCAGCGGCGCAACCCACTAGGAGACAGAGCAAAGCCTTTCGAAAGCGTGAGGCGCAAGCGGATCGCGATTCGAAGCGTCTCAGGCGGCAAGAGGACGAGGCCCTTCGAGAACGCGAGGCGGAAGCAATACGTCGCAGGAGGCATGCTTTCGCATTCAACACCCATAAGTGCTGAAATGTCCTCGGAGCTCTTTTTTTTTTCTTTTTTTTTTTTACAGTACGTGCGCAGACCGATGCCGCAGTAGTGCAGACGTTCGTCTAATGTCGTAGACACCAAAACGTGGAGAAGAGTGCGGTGCAGACGACACTTGCGCCCGGCACAGGCCCGCCCCGACGGTGGCCCGCCGTCCTGCCCCAATCCCGCCCGTCGTTGCGTATTTCATCACGTGACATCTCGTACCACGTGTAGTTATGTTTCTGGCGGCCCGAGCCCAAGGTTGTCGGACGTAGCCGAAGTTTCAGTTTTGATTCGTGCTCATGTTTAAAGTAAGATTTAACAATATATATCCCATTTTTGGCGGAAGCAATTGACGTCGTGGTGCTTTTTAATGTGAAATCTCTCATTATATTGAAATTTGAGGAATTGAGCGAAGTTGTCTTTTAAAGGAGTTAGGACACGAAAATCAAAGGGATAGATTACTCTTGAACTGGAATGATCATAGGCTCCTTAGTATATACACCAAGTTTCATGATTTTCAGAGCCCTAGTAATTCGTCAGAGCCCAGGCAACCAGGGTAGTCACACCATGCTGTGTATTAGTGTTGCGGAGTTGCCACTCCGGAGTTGGAATGATCCCGGAATCATTCCGTCCTTACACGACCCCGGAATGAAATGGGAACGGTATTGCGGCAGCCATGGGAGAAATCGTATGGGAATGAAATGGGTTCTGTTTTTATGAGAGCTCTGTCGATCTGGTCAAAGGGGCTTTTGAAACAGCATCATTGCACTTTAGGTAAATGACGGCTTGGTTACCTGACCGGCTCATATTCCTTCCAGGATGAAAGTGGCACCCCAGTGAAACAACCAAAACTGTAGAGTTGTGGGCGGACAATGTGTCGTTCCTAACGCCACGAGACGTTGCAATGTGGCTGTTGTGACCATGTGCGATTACAGCACTGTCGTAGGCCACCAGGCAGGGAGAATGCCACACTGCCCGCGTTTCTTTGATGCGTGACTACCCACTTGCCATGTATCCCCTACAAGTGGAGGATACATACGTTCCTTTTCTGAAGAAAATGGTGGATTGAGGTTTTGACATCTGTTTCGCTTGGCCGCGCGATCGACATCTGCAGTGCCACCATACCAATTTCCACCCGCGCTATGTGTAGCCACCGATTGACTTAGTAGAATCATTGCTTTCGGGACGTGTTTTGCATAGCTTTTCAGATGTTTGCGTTTGATAACGTCTGCATTATGCTGAAGTTATTTGCCGGCAACTTAATGTAGCTGTTAAGCACCAATTTTTACGGTTGGGGATTAGGGGAATGGAATGGAACTTCAGGAGTGGGAATTGGCCCAGTGTTTCGATTCCCAGGAGTTCAAAGGAATGGAATTATCGGAAAATCTAATTCCCTTAAACGGAGTTGGAATCGAAAGGGGGTGCTCATTGCGCCACACTGGTGTCCATAAACCACGTGATCATGAACGCTCTCTCATTTTAGGCACCCCCATGCTCGCCTCGCCACGGTACGATCAATCGCACAATCTTACGCTACTCTCGCTTACGCCCCTTTGCCCTTTGAACTTGCACGCTCATGCATGTGCGAGATCGTGGCGGACAACGTCGAGTTCGTCCTTGGCGATCTCGTCGTCGCTGGAGCTGGTCGGCAGCAGGTCGAGGTCAAAATGACGAGCTTTTAACGCCTCTTGATAACAATCACTCTCATCGCTGCTGCGATCAGTTTTGAAGGCTCCGACGAAGCGAGCTATGACGTATACGTCATCGTCTCGAAACCGCGTGCTCGAAACGCGGAAGTTAGACGAGGAAGCTCGAGCACGAGACGCCGAGAGAGCCAAGTCTGCGAGTGCGCGCATGGGGACGCCGCGCATTGGGCGAATGACGTCACCAAACTCATTAAACATGGCGGCCTTTCCGAATGGGGTGGATTCGAGGCTCCCGCATATAAATCGATTTATCCACAAAACTATCGCGCCATTTTCAAAACAAACTTAGCATAAATATGGGAAGTTTTTCCTCTTTCGCATGTCTTCTCTCTCTCTCTCTCTAGTTATCTCGTATACTATTTTTGGCGTGTCCAGCTAAATCAGCTGCGAGTAATGTCAGAACAAGAGACAGGAGGATCTGAACATGATTATCGATTACTCCAGAGAGCTGTCATGAAGAACTATGTGGCTGTGTGTGATTTTAAATGCGATAACATTTCTTTCGACAGCCTTTTTTTGGATAGCATTTCTATCGGATCCCAAAAGGCGGAGGATATCCTTATTATTCGCGCTTACTGATCGCCGACCTTGCGCTTGCTGCACAAGTGGAAACTTCAGCGCAGCCCCGCGCTTTCCGCTCGCTTCATGTTGTCCGAAAACTGACTGTTTATGGGTATTCGATTACGCGCAGAAGTTTCCAATTGGAAACATACGTTTATTTGCACTAGTCATAAAACTAATTAGTCAATTTTATTATTTATTTTGGTAATTAGTATGTTTGTTTGTTTTTAATCTCTGACGTCCTCCGCTGCTGGCAATTTTCTCCCAAAAGGAGTTTTTTTTTTTTCCTTCAATCATTTTATTTTTAGGGATGCTTGAAAGCATTCGCAGAAACACCCGGTATAAAGGGGGCGTAGCTCAGTAAATTATTATTTGGTTACACAAGCCCTCGCAACGTTCGACAGCAATGGGTTCACCCCTTCCGCCGCCATGGAACTTATGACATCTTCAAGTTGTGGGGAGCCGAAGGCGTTCGCCAGGCACGTAGCCAGGATTTTGTTTCGGGGGGGGGGGGGGGGGGGGGGGGGGCGCCCATGACAAAATGCGGTATGAGGGGGAGGGGGAAAAGGAGGTCCCAGCAAAATGGGAGATTTCGGGGGGGGGGGGGCGGGCCCCATGCCCCCCCCCCCCCCCTGGCTACGTGCCTGGCGTTCGCATGTAAGTAAAAAAACCACAGGTTCAAACACACTTGAATAGTTTAATCGGAGGTTTGGGGGGGGGGGGGGGGGGATTTCTTTAAGAGTGTCTTAAAAGTGAACAGGTTTACAGCATGGCCGTGATTGGAGAGTGAGACCGTTTTACTGAAAAAGGGTTAGAGAGAAGTTGGAAGGGGACGGCGGTCGTGAAACTATTTCATCGGACACCGTCACTTTTGCACGTCAATGGCAGGGGGAAAAAGTCAGCTTCCGCCCCGGCCCCCCAACCCAACGTGACCGCAGAATCCGACGCCCTCCAGAAGGTGCTGCGGTATTCATACTGGCGCTGCCGACCAAAACAAAAACGATCTATATGATGCGCATTTAAATATTTCCACCGCGGAGATCGCAAAGCTTGATGACGTAATCCTGGTGATCGCATTGTTGACAACGCCAACAATGCGATTCCAACTTCGTCGTCAAGTTTTACGAAGGAAAGGAAGAAAACATCCGCTTTTATCCTCGAAATTACGCGGCAACAAAGAAGCTTGTTCAGAGGCATTGCGTGCGAGTATACACTTTGTGCGACGCGACCGACGCGCCGCAGCGCGGCCGTTACCGAAGGTGGGTTGTGAGTACCGTGGCGAATCGAAACCGCGTCGCGTAAACAGTCGTAAAAAGAGCCAACGAAGCCACAGGAGCGTGCGGTGTCGAGCGACACGCGCGCGTCATGCTGGCGGCGATAGGAACCACGCGAGCCGGGCGCCGGCCGGTTGCGAGATTAGCGGCTATCATCCGACTATGTTCGATAGCGCTAACCTATACACGTTTGCAAGTACGGTCTCTGGGCGCCGCCATCTTGCTGCTGGGGCACCAAGCTAAGCCAATTACGACTCCTTAGCAAGGTACTGTAATCGGATTATTTCCGCGCCCAAGCGCACCCCAAGCGAGCAAGATGGCGGCGACCGGAGGCCGTGCTTGCAAACGTGTATAGACCTTTTTTGTGTACTCTCGTCCCCAGCAACCTAACAGGCATATCCGGTATGGGCGACGAAAAAATACCAAAAACGTTTCAACCTGTAACTAGTAAAAAAATAACGGGGAGGCAAAACGGTAATGTGTCACGGTTACGCTTATATCCTAAGTGTATTCTACAGGCGTGGCGATGGCAAAACAATGTTTTCGCCCATACTGGAAGTGACGACAATTCAAGATGGCGGCGCCCTTAAAGAAAGGGTCTATAGACCTTTTTTTCGTGTACTCTCGTCCCCAGCCATCTGATAGGCATATGCGGTATGGGCGACAAAAAAAAAAAAGATAATGAAACATTTCAACCTGCAAATACTAAAAAAAAGAGAGGGGAGGCAAAACGAAAATGGTTCACGGTTACGCTTAGATCCTAAATGTATCACATTGGCGTGGCGACGGCAAAACAATGTTTTCGCCCATACTGGAAGTGACGACATTTCAAGATTGCGGCGCTCTTGAGAAAGAGGTCTATACTTCAAATAATTCGCCGTCGGATGTTGATAGCCGCTAATCTCGCACACGGCCGGCGACCGACTCGCGTAGTTCCACTCGCCGCCAGCTCGACGCGCGCGTGCACGTAGCACGAAACTGCACGCTCATGTGGCTTCGTTGGCTCTTTCCACCAACGTACGCGACGTGGTTGCGTTTCGCGGGGGTTCGAACTGGGTTACATCCCCCACTGGCGGGTATGCAGTGTCCATTTCGTTGGTGGGATGTCCTCCAAAAACTTTTCATCCTCATCATACTTGTCGATGATAATTCCAGACCAGCATCGCATTGTATCTGTACTTCCTGATGACCGATTCGGACAAAAAGTGAGAAGTGTGAATCTTGGGAAAGTACGACAAAACTTGGAATAACTGAGGAATTTACGTTTAAAACTAACATTTTAGGGTTCTTTTTTTTTAGCCTCTTTTTAGGCGTGGAATTCGCCTGTTTTCGCAATTGAGATTGCCGGAAGTTAGTAGGTGACGGAAAAAACAAAACGCCGGAATTATTTTTAGTCAAATTAATGCATGATAACTGCTACAGATCAATCAAAGAAGAAATAAATCATTACCAAAAAAAGTAAATATTTTTATTTAAGTCGTATATCAGAGACATTATTTAAATCATTTCACCTTAAAATAGTAATTTAGTTTTTACTAGTTTTCTTTCTAAAGACGAGAAATTGATTCGTCAATCCGCCCAATAACTTAAACGAGTACAAGATAATTTCACTGTAAATTTATTTATATTGTACAGTGCAAATTAATTCCAAACTCTTTTGTTTTCTATATTACGCACGTCCCACTGAAAGAGAGAAAAAAAGGGAGCTTGATTTGCTTGGTTAATGAAAAAGCTCAATTGCTGTAATACTTCAGCAAAGCAAAATCGAATAAATCTGAAGCTTATACGGAAACCCCGTGGAAACAGTTCCTTCCGCCCAATTGTTTTCTATCAGCTCCGTGCACACGGTGCCACAGTTGTCATTGCTTCTGAGGCCGGTTCCAAACAAAGTAGTAATGGTCTTCGAGCAGCACCAAAAGTGAGAATTCACGAAACAAAAGAAATATTCAACGACGTACAAACAATTATATTTTTTAACTCGAGCACAGTTCGCGAGTTGTTTGACGACAGTGACCTCTTCTTTTGGTTTTAAACTGCGCAATGTGGTGGTATAATCTCATGAAAGAAGCGGCAAACTCATGTAAGACAAAAGCGCATTGTCACGAATGACGAGGTGAAACAAAGAATAACTGCGGAAACTGAAAAGTTTAATGGGGCGAACTTGTGCCCAAAAATAAAATGGAAACAGAAGATAACAGCAGAACGTTGCGGGCGTCGAAGTCGGCGTAACAGCAGAGCCGAACGCTAGGGCGAGACTGACTGAGGATCGCCATGCGGAGCCCCTTATGTACTACACGCGTCGGCTTCTGGAACAATCGGCCTAGAAGGTTCGGCGACGAGAACATTCGCACCTCGAACAAGCAACAAGATTCTCTAATTTACTAGAACACTAAATTGGAAGGGTAAACAAAAGACGCGTTGGTCCCAGGAATCGAACACTGGCACTTCGCGTGGAAGGCAGGCACGATAACCGTTAGGCCACGGCAGCGCTGCCTATTTGGCTAGCTGCGCGCGCGGCAATATACTGGCCGAAGAGAGGTCCACCTTATATGTACTTACAACTCCATCTGCCTGTATGTATGTCTGCCTGTCTGTCTGTCGGTACCTGTCTCTCTCTGTAGCTCTCTCTCTCTCTCGCTTGGTGTGCGTAAGCGCGCACGCATATTTTTCTTATTTTTGTTTTCTTCCTTCGCATTTCGATTTGCTTGCATACGATACCACGCAATTTAGTAACTTACGAAAGAAGTGGACGAGAAAAACTAAGTTCAACTTTCTGGTTAGCACAGAAGAGCATCGCATTTTTCTCGTGTTAGTCTGCTACACATTTTTTTTTTGCTTCATTTTTTAAAATTAAAAACAGTATAAATGCAACTTAACAACACTAAATTGCCAACAAACGATAAATAAAAACGTGCTTCTCATATCAGTATTGTAGAGGTTTTTTGGCGTTTTTTTGTGTGAAAAATCTGTTCTTCTGAGAAAATCATTGTGAAGAAATTGGTGTGATTTCAGTCATGATTTAAATCATCTTGATTTTTATTCTTCACGTTGAGCTCATTGGATTAGTAGTAGATTAATTTCAGGATATTACTTCCTCGTGCGATTTTGTAAAAACAAAAAAAGATGCAGTGTTTGCATTTTAGACAAAACCCCGAAACTGGGGGGAAAACGGACAACACAACACAACCTTCAACAGCTTGTTTGCGCCCTAACTTTTTGTTCAAATGTTTGCACCTTTTAGAAGCCGGGCAGGTTTCCCGTGGCAAGCCAACCGCATCGTAATTTATTGAAGGTGTTTAATTTATTTTGGGGCATATATAGGAAGTGGAGAACAGCTATAAATCAGCTTTTGCGTGTCTGTCCCAGCATGCAACGTCACCGTCAACGTGTCGGCTCGAAGAACAGAAATTACGTTCGTGCGCGCTTTCGCTGCCACAGGCCAGTCTTGTACACCTTACTCGAGAAAAGTAATCGATTACAATTACAAGTACTGCCGCTTAAAAAGTATGTAATTGTTAATTAAATTACTCGACCACTTGAGAAGAATAGTAACTGCCCGTTACTTGAAAAAGAAACCATTTTTTTTCTCGATTTCTTCAAATCTTTAAGACAACTGATTTTTTCTGCCCGTTTGAAAACTCTGAACCCTTTGTACTTTTTATTACTGAATTAGAATCACCCAGTATAAACTACTTATCTCCTTAATTCACGAATTTTCGTAAACCATGCTCCTGGCGGAGATTTGGTTCGAGGATTCTTTGCTGAAAAACTTGTTGAAACAAAGGACGCCATTAGAAGGGGGCGGGGAAGTAGTAACGGCTTCAAGTAATTTTAGTACTTCCGAAAGTAATCAGATTACTCTTGTGATTACTTTCTAAATATGTAATCAAATTATCACAAAATTACTCCACAACTCCACAAAGTAATCACTTACAAGTAATTTGATTACTTCTAATATGTACCGTACAAGCCTGCCGCAGGTTCGCACGCGAAACGACGCCGCCGGCTGCTGAATGCGACTCACGGTCGAACGCTACCTCCTTGGCTAGTGGCGCTACGCGCGTGTTTCAAATCGCCCCTTACAGTTCCCGCGCAGAGCGTATACTTGGGTCTCACTAGTGCCAACAAAACTTGTGTAAAATGAGAAACATTCCAACCCAATATCGTTGTACGACCCCCCTTCAACTATGGGCCCGAGACTCCTCCCACAGCCTCATTACTGCCAGCCAGTGTTCATCCGCAATGCGCAAATAGCCCGCTACCGAGACGCACGTCGTGCTGACGTCTGGTGGGGTCGGTGCATACTGCTCGCCCGCAAAAAAGGCAAGACAGTCTGGACGCAGAAAAACGGAAAAAAAAAAAAAAAAACTTTATACGACCAGGTCCAGCAATCAAGTGCCGGGCCCAGCCCTCGCGCTCCAGGCGCCAACGACTTTCTTTCACAGGTACACTCTAAAAATGGTCACGCAGAGCAAGCGTGACGCAAAGCGATTTTTTGCACGCTTGTTCTCAGCGTGGTGTTTTTCAACGCTTAGAATTCACGCTCCCTAAGCGTGAACTGCGTTATGGTTTAACGCTTGGCAGGCGTGACGCAGAGAGATTTTTTACACGCCTGTTCTAAGCGTGGTGTTTTTCAACGTTTAGAATTCATGCTTCCTAAGCGTGAACTGTGCTAGGATTAACGCTTGGCAGGCGTGAGGGGGTCCTTGTGTTTACACGCTTATTACGGCGTGCGTTTTCTCCACGCTTAGATAATGACGCCTTCTATGCGTGTGAAATGCGCGTCGCAATGGAAACCTCTGGCCGTCAGCATGGGGCTTTCTCACATTTAGTATATCGTCCCAATAATCTTAGTTATAGGGACGATATACTAAATGCGAGAATGCTCAATGCCCGCAGCCAAAGGTTTCAACCGCGACACGCATTTCACACGCCTAGAAGGCGTCATCGTCAAAGCGTGGAGAAAACGCACGCCATAATAAGCGTATAAACACAAGGGCGCCCATATGCATCATATAGTTATCTGATATCGTTATCGGAGATCAAAATCGATCTACTAAATCTCTCTAGTGACTTCACCAGGCGAATTGAGTAGTTCAAGAAAGCCCAACGTGCTGCTTCATGTATACTTACGTACATATACGAATGACAGTTGTGAATCAAAAGAAATTGCCCCGATGCGTCGCGTAGATAATAGGGAATTGTAGTAGACCGTTTCCGCAGCCCGCTAAGCACCCGGATAGCGCTCCGTAATCCGCCACAAGACCTTGAACTATGCAGATAAGGCTGGCGGAGCGCCTGCGCAGCTGCGGAGTTTTCTTCAGGGATACCGTAGCGGAGGAGAAAAACGGTCTACTACAATTCCCTAATGCCTGTTAAGGCCCCTACGCACATTAACGTTTGAGAGCGTTTGACTGCGTTGCGGCTGCGAGAAACCAGGACATCCCTGCTTCTTATGTAGCGTGCCAAGCTATTCCTCTATTTGGATTCTACGCTTCATATATGAAGCACAGAAGTACCGATGACTCGCTTTCATTTCGCGACGCAACGCAGTCAAACGCACTCAAACGCTGTCAAACGCGAATGTGCGTAGGGGCCTTTACGCCTGGTACGGTGCGCCAATTGGCTGCGCGCTGTTCGTAACTGTGGAATTTGTGTGAAGATTTGAGGAAATTTATTCTTGATGTCTAAAAACCCAAAGAAAGAGAGAGATCTCGGTAGGCTTCAGTTACCAAAAGGAACAGTTCAAAACGAACTAAATAGAAAAAGGCAAGCACATTTCAGCTTGGAGGCTAAACTGTTTCTTAAAATAAACTATTTTTGTTTGTACAAATAAACCAAATGAGAACAGGGCTCTTACCCACATATTGTAGTCGTCGATGGATAGCTGGCAAATGGCCGCAGTAAAGACACCAGCTAAATGGAAAGCCCTTTTCTTGGATGGCATTCAGCTCCGTCTCGCGCAGAAATTCGGGACACTCGCACTCGTTGTGTTTGCAGCGACCGCGCTGCACTTTACGCACGTCTAGTGCTGTAAACATGGTACACTGTGTTCGAAATCACACGCCATCTTCCGCTAAGCCTCGCCAGTCGCAATCAAAGTCAAGCGTGTCCAGCCACAAACAAAGCGTGTCGGGAACTGACTGAGGGAGCCAACGAGCCACGGAAACAGCGCAACGGCTTTCTTGTTTTTCCCGCCAAAAAGAGGACCAGGCGCCCTCTGAGCTTCCAGAAACAAAGCTCACATCAACAAAAAATCCACAAAAAAGCACGCGCAAGTGCATCTTCGGGAGTGTCAATCCATTCGGATATATATTAGCGTGACAATGAAAGGAGGCGCGCGAGTGTTTCCGAACATCTAAGCGTGGGTTTTGCGGTCGTCACGCTAACGTTCTTGATACCGTCCGAAACACAGGCCGAGCGGGATTCCTCGGACTGCTCTAACGCTTGGACAAAGAAAACAAACGCTTATTCTTGATCATGATTAAAACGTCATTCCCGTCGTATTGACGGCGGTTCCACGCTTGAAACTTGCAGTTAGCGTGAGGTTTAGCGTGATAGTTTTTAGAGTGTATATTTGAAAGCACTCGTCATGGCCACTGCCTTTCCTGGTTGGCAGGAGGATCGGTGGCCGAGTGGGCTAGCGTACGCCAGCTCGGAGCGCGTGGACGTTGGCGTTTTGGCTGTATTTCATGGTCAAAAATTAAAAATGTAGCCTTGTCTTCGCGTTGTTTTCAATTTTTAATAGTGGAGCGAAACCTCGCGCTGCAGAACCCAGGAATCCTGGGTTCAATCTCCACCCCTGCCCGTTTCCATCTGGATAAGCATGGTATCGGCGTGCGGTCGTGTATCACAACTGAGTGATGCACGTTAAAAACCCCAAGCTAGAAGTTGTACTGCACTGACTTAATTTCTCATCTACAGTGAGTAACAATGTCCCCATGTTTATGGCAGACTGACCTCCCACTGTTTAAACAAGTAACGTCTAATTACTTTCCTGGCTGGTCCGCGGAGGGCTTCAATGCCATGACAAGTTCGAGCACGTGATCCTTATTTGGCGCATTCTTAGCTTCTATCCTATCAAAGCACGCTAACCCAATTAGTTTTGTTTCGAAGCTAGAAGCACTTTGTATAACCTCATGACATCATTTCAGAAATTAGAAAAATATAAAAGGACTCCAAGCAAAGAGCTTATAATCACAGGCCACGTGGAAGCCGTCCAGCCGGCAGCTGCCGTTTGTATACTCCTGTTGCCTCTTTTCTTTTGTCTTGTTCCTTCTTGTATTGTCCAAACAGCGGATAAGACCGGAAATTGAGCGGGCTGGGAGGGGGAGGCGGCGGCGATAATAAAGTTGTCGTGCTAGGTATACAGTTTTAAAGGCAGCTCATTCTTTGCGTCTTATTCGGAGGGACCTGATTCGAAAGAAGAGTTAAAAAAAAAAAAGTAAAGGATGGCCTTTTTCGCAATAAATGATGCGCTATGCACGCGATTTCTTGTTCGTCCTATTGTGTACATGAAGCATTATTCAGGCATGAGCGTGCAGTAGTAAACCCTGTAGATCTATTTTTTTTTTTTGTTGTTGTTTTGGGGGGATTGTGATGGTTGTGTACGAAGCAGTTTTCAAATCAGTGCCTTGAAGTCATGATGGTAGTGTGTTTATGTTTGTAGTAGTCACCATGAGGACCTTATAAGTGAGCTTGTATTACACTCTAAAAAAAGTATGGTTGTAAAAAAAAACCTTAAAGGGACACTGACAGGGTATTTATGCTCGCCGAGGTTTTTAGTTGTACATGACATATGAGAGCCCAACTACCCAGAACACTATTTGCGCCTCCAAATTCGGTTTCTTTAGGCCCGAAAATCGCCGATCAAGAACTGGCCGGTTCGATTCTCGCTCACTTTCTTTCCGTGGTCACGGGCCGTTTTCTAAGGTTTCGACGCGACCACCAAATTTAATCAAAGTCGTTGGTCACTAAAGGCACACACGCAATATTAAAAATAGAAAAAAATATGAAACCCATTTTTTTTTTTTTGGCTTCTAAAAAGCTGCAAATACGTTGATTGAAAAAAAAAAAAAAGGTTCCACAGAGAACCGGAAGCATTCTGTGCTTGCGTCGTTTCACGTATCGTGGGACTCGCGGGGACGGCGATGGCAGTGGACGACGGGTGTGGGACCTCTACTTCAGAACTGTCGTTCGCGGTACCGGCGAATTCTGTCTGCCTTTAAAAGAGAAATTTGGGACTGATCAAAAGAATTGGTATTCATCCCGTACGACACGCCCGACCACCAAGCCGATTTGCACGAAGACGTCGCCGAGCCGTCGCTCACTTCTCGTGGCTGAAGACATCGCTCGCGCAAACGTCAAGCACGACGTGTCTACATAGAGTTAAATATGCACGCGTACGATTTCTTTACTAGGTGCGAATGTCACCAATGCGTGGTGCTTCCCGACTTCGACCCGGGAGTGCTTTTGCTGGAGGAAATTCGGCAGCAAACATTCCAACTTACAGTTTACCGGCTGCATTATTACTGAGGAGAGAGATTTCCCAGTAACTCAGTGGTCTTCCGGTTTCCGAAGTGGAAAGACGCATCGTCATGAGCTCCGTAGGAGCGGTTCTAACGGCTACTGATAGCCGTGGTATCTCGGCTGAGCGAAGCAACGACGGTTATCGGATCATTTTGCCACCATTGCCAATGGGCGTTCATGCCTTAAACTCCGTTTTTCTGCACTGTGATATTGGTGCACGTCCCTACCGCACCGAGGATTTTAAGAACGGGCTCAAGAACGCCGGAGTGCTTGGAGACATCGAGGCGTGTGGTTCTTACCAAATGAACCATGTATCGATGGCGACCCTCAAGTCGCTCTCTGCCAAGCAAAGGTTGGTGAACGCCAAACCTTAGAGGTCAAGGGGAGGCGTTGTCTGGTGATCGATCCGAACAAAGCGGAGGTGAGGCTCAAGTTGCATTGGATACCTTTCCATCTGCCCGACGAAAACGTTAAAAAAGCCCTAGAGCCGTTCGGCAAGGTTGAAGAAGTCATCAGGGAGACGTGGCGTGTCAACGGGTTCGAGGGGGTGCAGTCGACCACAAGGACAGTGAGGTTAACGCTAAAGGACGGCGTCACCACTGAACACCTGCCGCACCAACTTCGACTGCCCGGATGCACGGCCCTAGTACTGGCACCAGGAAGAGCACCGCCCTGCCTCCGTTGTCGAAGGACTGGCCATATCCGTAAAGAATGCCGTGTTCCTCGATGCGAGAGCTGCCGACGCTTTGGGCACACCAAGGAGGAGTGCGTGAGGACGTACGCAGACGTGGCGCACTCCGTAATAGAGGACGACATGGCAGAGCACGTCATGGACCAGGCAGAAGCTGAAGAAGCGGCAGGTGAAGCCCCTGTAAGCCTCGAGCCACTCGGCCGGGATGGCGCAACCGCAGGCACTTCAGTCCATCCTCCGACAACATCGTTCGCCGCGGAATCGCCAACGGTCACGGCTGCCGCTCAACCAGCAGGCAGCGAGCCAGCACGCCGCCTGTCGCCCCTTGAACCTAGTCCAAAAGACGACGGCTCACAAGCAGTATCGGAGGCCTTTGTGGACAAGGAAAACGAAGAGGACACCGCTGAAGACATGGAAGCATTGAACGGCTCTGCAAAGCGAACTATGGAACCACCAGCAACGCAGGAGGGCGGCCAACCGACGAGTCTTCGGGCGACGGTGCAAGAGAGATGGCGGACGGCGATGGCCAAGAGGGTCCGTTACCACGACAAGCCTGAAGCCCCATCGGCTAATCAAACTCCTAGGGACCCGCGGTGAACTGTATGGCAGCCGTGGCTCCTGGAACCTGTGTCACAATGCAAGTAAGACGGACAGAAATCACGGTTTAGTTTGTGCCATGTGCGATGCATTTGCTTAATACGTGCTACTGAAATTAGCATGGCTCTCAGTTTCACCACCTTAAATGTTCGGGGGTTAAATTCGAGAAGAAAACAGTATCAGTTGCAACGCGTTTTATCTGATGAGCAACCAGATTTTCTTGCAGTGCAAGAGACGAAAATGGAGGCAGATAACGACATTGCTGAAGCGCTGAAGCCCTTTCTTTTTCGATACGAAGTGTGCGTGAGTCACGCCGTGGGCTTTTCGGGGGGATGTTTTCTTTTCCTAAAAAAGTCTGTGAAACTATCAAACCTCCATGTAATTACAGACGAGTGCGGTCGTTTTATCTGTTGTGATTTTACAGTGTCAGGCGACCAGTGGCGGATAATGTGTGTTTATGCACCTAATAATGTGCGGGAACGAGAACAGTTTTTTAAATTCTTGCACGATTATGTGGGATGCGATAAGTATGTGGTATTAATGGGCGACTTTAACCGTGTCTGCGATGAACGCGATAGAGCCTCGCCGCCGACGAGAAGCGATAGTAGTGGGGCCCTCCTAAAGATATCGTCGACTCATGTGGGCTCGATGACGTAGGCACCTTGAACGGAGCAAGGAATGAATATCGATACACTGATTTTCAGGCCTCATCATGCGCCCGGCTGGACCGCATTTATGTGTCCGTTGACATTATACGGCAAGTACACGGATATCGCGTTAAACCGATATTTTTTACCGATCACTGCCTTGTAACCGTTCATATAGGGAACAAAGAAAACACTAACTCTAAATTCAACTGGAGGCTTTGGAGCATCAACACCGCACTTCTAAAAGATGAACAATTTGTGGCTATTGCATCCGAGCTCCTAAAGAAGGTGGGGGAAACAGACATCGGCCTACATGAATCTTGGGAAATTTTTAAAGAAATTGTTAAATTGGCCGCAATTGAAAGGTCTAGCAATATTAAGTATCAGCTTAGAGCTCGAGAGCGTGAACTGCAAAGAAACTTACAGTCCCTTTACCAAGAAGAGAGTGCGAATCCTGGCGCAGGCATAGAGGATATACGATTTGTGAAGTCAGAATTAGAAAAGTTATACCAAGAGAAATATAAAGGGGCAGTTGTACGTTCGCGGTCCGAAAAGTTCCTTCTAGGGGAGCAACCGACCAAGCGAGCCTTGGCTGACGAAAAAAGGTATGCCCTCTCTAAAGAAATATACGAAATAGAATATAATGGGGAGATCAGTAGTGATAAAGAAGTTATTGAGAGCGCCTTTGTTGAATATTATGGGCAACTATTTGGCAAAAAGCCACCTCCAAAAGGGCTTTTGAAACTAGACGAATTTCTTTTGCTTATGCCTCAACTAACTGATGAGACGAAAACATGGTTGGAAGGAGGTATAACCATAGGTGAAGTCGAACAAGCAATCGACTGGTTAGCAAGGCAAAAGACACCGGGTCCTGATGGTCATTGCGCGGAATTCTACCAATTGTTTAAAAAAGAAATTAGCCCTTTATTACTTCTTATATTTAGAGAGGCATACGATAAACAGAAACTGCCGCGCTCATTTGCTGAAGCTCACACAGTCTTGATTCCCAAGTCCGATGACGCAGGCTAGAGACGTAGCGTTACGGGTTACAGACCGATTACGTTATGTAACATAGATTATAAAATATTTACGAAAGTCCTTACGCGCAGACTTCAAAGCGTTATATGCAATCTTATCGGCATCCATCAAACCTGCGGTATAAAAGGACGATCAATACAAACTAACATACACGTAGCAAGAAGCCTATTAGAATCTGCAGAGGAGGACGGCCAAGTGGCTATAATTCAACTCGGCTTCGAAAAAGCATTTGACCGTGTGCGACATGACGTGCTAGAAAGGATTCTGACACATGTCAATGTGGGGGATGTTATCACAAAAGGCGTAATTATGGCGTACAGAGGGTGTACTACTAAGCTTGTGCTAAACAACAATGTATCAAAAAGTATACCGGTATTGTCATCAGTGAGACAGGGTTGTCCCTTGTCGCCCCTTTTGTTTTCCTTGTACTTGGAACCCTTCTGTTTAAGACTGAAGGCGAGTAAAAATATTAGAGGATATACTTTAAGCATGGAAGAGATAAAAGTTTCGGCGTACGCTGATGACGTTGCCGTTTTTTGCACTGACAAAAAGAGTGTAACCGAAATGGTAGAGGTTACAAAGGAGTACTGTGAAGCGACAGGAGCTGCTATAAACTGGCAGAAATGCTGTGGACTCTGGCATGGGGATTGGGCCACAAAACCTCCTACATACGCAGGAATAAGCTGGAGTAGTACTCCCTCCACCTATCTTGGAGTACCCATGCAATATTACAAGACTAGTACACCGTACTGGACTGAAATGGCAACAGATTTAAAAACAAAGGCGTCAACCTGGGCTAATCGCGATTTATCCATATTTTCTCGGGCCACAGTTTGCAACATCTTTCTGGTTGCGAAACTCGGGTATGTGTTGCAAGTTCTCGCATGTGGGCGTACCAACATCCAGAAATTTCATAGAGTATTCGCAACTTTCATTTGGAAATCGGGCTGGGAAAGAATGCGGAGGGACAACCTTTTCCGTCGTGTCAAGTCAGGTGGACCGGGACTCACGCATCTCTTTGTAAGGCAGCTAGTTTCGCAATTTTTTTTTTCTGCGTGACCAGAATCACCCATTTTTGCGCACAGCAATCCAGGTGAAACTGGCGAACTCCCTAACTGCTATGTTGGTAACGAGCGACTGTACTGGGCCTCAAAGTCTCTTCGGGTTTTTGAAAGAAGTAAGAGATGCCACCATGTTTTTACAAGCGCGGTTTTCAATGCAATATCTTGGCGATGTCACGAAAAAAAGGCTAGCTCGCGACCTGGTAGAGCTTCTTTTCCCTGCGCCTTTATATCGTACACTTTACACCCTGTGTCCGGGACAAGATGTGCTATGTCGAGTGAAGAAAATGTGCGTCCCGCCAGCTGTTAAGTCTTTCTTTTTTAAGCTGCACAGTGCCACATTGCCGGTTAAACCTTGGCTCAGGGAGAAAGGGATCTTTGTGCCGTGGTCTGTTGATTGCCTCCTATGCAAGACGCCCGAAACTATTGAACATATTTTCATCTACTGTTGGAACGCGGTCTTTTTTTGGGACATTCTGCAACGAACGTTGAAAAAAGATATGTGCATAACCAGTGTGACAATTCGTTACCTGTCAGTCGAGAAAGGCGACACTGTCCCTTACGACCTATTCATGTTGCTTGGCTTGTTCAGCCTATGGAAAACGCGACTGGAGTTTCGACATGCCGACCCGCATTCCCAACCGCTTATGGTCAAGAGGTCCAACGAGTCAAGAGGTCCAACGAGTCAAGAGGTCCAATAACCACGTGACACCCGAGTCAAGAGGTCCAACGAGTCAAGAGGTCCAATTTGAGTCAAGAGGTCCAACGCGTCAAGAGGTCCAACGAGTCAAAAGGTCCAATTTGTGTCAAGAGGTCCATAGCGTCAAGAGGTCCAACGCGTCAAGAGGTCCAACGTGTCAAGAGGTCCAACGTGTCAAGAGGTCCAACGCGTCAAGAGGTCCAACGAGCCTTATTTTTTATCTTCTCTATTTATAATGTATCCCTTAGCCGTTCTTAAGAACCTTCTTCAGCTTACCTTTAATAATTGTTGGAACTATCTGGATGATTTTGGACAATACAACTACTACATATCTTTGGTGACAAGTAGACAGATACTATTTGCCACAACGTATACGTATGTATTTCAGTGTTAAATATTGGATAGCGCCTGGCGACATATTTTGGACTTGTAGAACTTTGTATCTGTGTTCCAGTCTGTGTTCGAGAACATATTAATGCCATTTTCACGGAAGTGCCTCAAATTCCCGAGATCTAAAATACAAATGTACTTCAGCATTTCGCGTCTAGCCTTCCCTTTCATGTATCTCAGTATTTGAAATCGCAAATACTTCTTTAGGTAGCTTTGTCCAGTCCCGGCTTCTCGTATGTTCTATTTAAAATATTTGCAATCGTAAGTACCGATCGGTGCCCCTTTAAGTGGTTGCGGAATGCTATAGTACCCAAAACATAATTAAGTTTCTTTCAATGCGTAACAGAGCATACGCATTTCTTGGTCCCTGTAAAGTAAAATAATTCAGCCTCGGTCTAGTATGTCCGACAACGCAGACATATCTTGTCAATTAGGTACTGTTTAGGCGTTATTTCACGTGACAAAGGTGTTATGAGAAATGTTTATTGAAACAGAAACGCACAGTTACAGATATTTGACGAACAGAGGCACAGAGTTGAGAGGGAAACAACTTGAGTAGATATACACAGACATGCTATATTGTGAACTGTTCGTAATTACTGCATGTAATTACTGCACGAGGAGCCCGAAAGCGGCAACTCTGTCTAGATACTTTATTATGTCTTGGAAGGTTGGGGACGTTGCTGAAACGTAGGACGAGAAGAGGGCCATCTCCTCTCGCAGCTTCTCGTTCCTTTCCCGGACTTGTCTCGATGGTGCCGATGCCACAGCAAGGGGGTCCCTCAAGAGTGCCTGAATTCGGTTCTGCGACGCGAACTGGGAAACTTGAATAAACTGAATCAGTTCAGCCAGGGCTGGATGGTAGGCGCTCAGCCGACTGTGGAGGCCATTATGCCACCCCTCGACCATGTTAGTGGTGCGGGGACCCTGTGCCCCAAATTGCCCCCAGACATCCTTCACTACTGAGCTTGACAACCAAAACCCGTCTACGTAATTCGCAAACTGCTGCAGCCGCGCAGCGTCTAGTGGTGCCAGCGGTGGTCGCGTTGCGATCAAATCCGCAGCGAATTCCAGGCGGAAGTTGTCTGGGATGAACGGCAGGTGGCGCACCCTCCGCAGCCACTCGTTGACCAAAGTGTTGCTGTTGCAGAGGCCCCTGAGGCCGAGCTCGTCCCGCTTCGTGTTGATGGCTTTTGCGAAATGAAAAGCACAACCCCTGATCTGAAAAAAAAAATAAAGACCAGCACAGATTACTTCATGCTTATGTTTAAAATTTAATGATGCTACATTTAAAATGTAACGATTGTTTTCCCTTTTCAAGCATTCATTAAAAAGCGATCCTAGTGTACTAGTATCACCAATCACCGGAAGGTAGGAAGCGCGATAGATGAGATAGAATCAATAAAAAAATACCAGTGCATAATTTTAAATATTGACCAGAATGAAGCAGCATACTTGGCACTTAAATATTACTAAGGTGGCCACCGGAATAAATAATAAAGAAAAAAAAAGTAGTAGATCAAAAAACAGGGGGGGTGGGGCAGTCAAAATCTGACATTTTTACTTTAAAATTATCTGTAGTCGAATCTTGCAATGGAATTAATTTGATACTTTGCTGACCGGTGTCCGCTTTAAGGCGTTCGCTTTAAGACGCATTCATATTGGCGCCATGCAGCAAGTGTGAATGCGCCTGACTGATTTGTTTACCGCTGCCGCTTCTATTAGTAAAACTGTTAAAGTACCAAGAATTATCTCGCTCCGAGTAATGCACTGCCGAAAATTAGGTTGAAGTTGAAGCTAAAAAAAATATTTCTGTTTTCATAATACTGTTTAGAATCTATGCAGAAATACAAGGGAGCTTTTTTTTTTTGCGTTAAAGCAAAAGAAAGGACTAACCTTTGGTGTGCTGGAGGTCGTGCTAAACACGTTCTTTGTTGCGATGATCACCGCTGCCTCGTAGTCGAAGATCCAAGCTGTAGTGGTCGCAAGGGCCCCAATGATCCCAAACCTTCGTATCATGGCATCCTTCAAACATGTTAGTAGCACCTCGTACGCACGTACATCCAGTGCCTGCATGAGCGCGTACACGATGGGGTGCGATTCGCCGTTTAAGACCGCATGGAGTGTGTAGAGCTGGCCCGGGTTGTGGAACTCCTTTGAGTTGTACTTAAAGTTGCCGTCTCCAAGCACATACTGGGCGTTCTGCAGAGCATCCAAGTCTTTGTCGGCGAAAAATATTAGCATCCGCCGACTGTCGGTGTTGTCTTGAAGCTGGAGGAAGGGTCTCAGGTCCTTGGTGATCTGCAACTCTGGGAGAATTGTGTCAACTGTGTTGCCTTTCAGCACGGAGAATTGGCAATTTCTTGATAAAGCGCGGCGTTTTGATGCGAAGCCGTAACCAGTCACCATTTCACCTCTAACGGCCTCCTGAACTTCGGAGCTTTGCTCGCTGAACCTGTCTTCAACAGACAGCACTGCATTATCAAAGGACTCTCGCGGGCGCTTCCGGTTCTGTCTGATCTCTGTCCGTACTTCCATCATAAAGCGATTTGCAAGTACCTTCGCCACTGGTGCGTCGATTTCCGGGTGGCAGCTGTGGGGTGTGGCTGGGTAGTCCGGGTCCGTCATCATTGCTCCATTTTCAAGGGTCAGGTGTGCTACGGGAATCTTCTCGCCAGATTCTTTCTTTTTGCTGAGTCGGTGGCAGCTGATGCACCTGTAGTATTTGACTTCAGGGTTTCTAGGATTCACTCCCTTGAAAGAAAACTTCAAGATGACGTTGGTCCATCGACGACTTTGATACTGAATAACCGGCCACTTGGAACGGTGATTCGATGGTACAAACGAAGGCAATCCAAAGTTTTGCGACATAGCAGCGGAGGGTGCAGTCTCGGTTCGGCAATGAAGCTGGTGGTGGTCGCAATGGAGTATGGCCAAAACGAAGGACAACACAAAGCACGAAGTTCAACCAGCCCCACAAACCAGAAAATAGAGAAGAGAAATAAATAGAACCGAAAAACCTTGTTCCATCAAAGTGTAAGAAAAATTACCTCTGCCAGAAAACCCAAGGAAACAGCTCCTGTTTCAAAACCAAACAAAAGGAATATGGGACAGCCCTTATCTTTCAGGTGATAGGTGATAGTTTGAACAAAGAAACGCAAAGTTAAGGCCGAACTTTTCCTCACCCGGATGAACCAACAACCCGGACAACAATATTCGTACCGAGGTTCCGAAGCTTCTTTTATATGAATACGAACATAAGCGCAGTAACAGCGAGGACCGCTAAAAGGTTTGAACCTTTTGTCCCCAAGCGACAAAGCTTCTTTGTGCAAACTTGAGGGAAATAGATAAGCTATACAACCGCAACAAAAGTGACGGCTATGGTGTTCTGATAATTGCACCTGGGATTGCAAGCACCGTTTGTGCCACGCCCCTTTGCCTCCATCTCTTTCACGACGGCTCTGCCATCTTGAATGGCGGCACTTCCAGTATGCGGGAAAGCATAATTTTTGCTTGCGGTACCCCCATCTAATGGAGTTCACGTTTAAGTCCAACCGCCAAAGTTTTGTTTTTTCTGGTCTACAACTTTTTACCTTCTGCCGGCTCAAAGGTTTCACTTTTTGTTTCTTGTAGTGCACCTCAAATACGGAAACCACGTAACTGCGGACGACAATAGCAGAAGAGTTGTGACTAATTCGACGCATGCATCGAAATAACTGAATATGTCATTGCGCTTCTAGCCTTCTCTGCGGTACAACCTAAGGTGAAACGGAGTATAGTGATGGTCGAGAGCTCTAAATATGTGACACGACTAATTTAAGCCGTTTTCGCGTCGCTAGGGTGCAAAGGGATAACTCCGTGACTGAAAACTTGGCGCATGTGAGGTTTTCGTCACGTCCATATTCAACGGCAGAATGAACGAACGTGCGCTCCAAACCAGGGCCGACTTGCTAGAAACATCGTCACAGCTGAGACTGGCGGAAAGAAAGCACTGCCAAAGCCAACGCAGGAGCTGAGCGGGACTCAATCCCCGTCTCGAGACGCTAGCGCGCTTCAGCCTTTACAGTGTTTTCTTTCAGCCAGTCTCAGCTGAGCCCCTGTTCTACCAAGCCGGCCCAGAGCAAACTGTCACTAAGACGCCGAGATCTAACGCTTCTATTTCATGCTTTAAATGTCGTTTGCAATATTGTGACGTCGCGGTCTGCTGATTGGTCGACGCTGTGTCGTCCTTTTAGCTTACGCTATAATCGCGGGGGCAGTATTCGGCGCTGGAGGCGGCCTTTGCTCCACCCATTGGCCAAACTCTCCCAATAAACGGCTCTGCTGAAACGCTAC
Source organism: Ixodes persulcatus (assembly GCA_013358835.2). NCBI lineage: Eukaryota > Metazoa > Arthropoda > Arachnida > Ixodida > Ixodidae > Ixodes > Ixodes persulcatus. Next base: position 36,640 of record JABSTQ010006135.1, read on the forward strand.
CAGCCGCGCCCCCTTTTAACACGCCGTGTCGTAGATTGAGGTTTCTGCCTTGTTTAACTAAAATATGATGAGCTACTATTTTATGCTTTAGTTCTTATTCACTGAGTTCACCAAATCACTGAAGAAGTAAAGAACACAGCATGAAAGGAGCTGAAATAACATTGGAGGGCGTCTTTAAACCAGCCAAAATTACGCCGCTCGGCGTCAAATAGAGTGTTGCAAATGAATGCGAGCATTGTCTCCTTGAAACGTTATGACCGGTGGAAGCTAGAGGGTTATTTTGGGCCGTCGACTTTCTGAAAAACACGAAGCAGCCACAAATACTTATGCTAGCGATATGTAACTCCTTTGCTGATCTTTATTTTTGCGAATGCTGCGAAATAAACCATGAAACGGAACTTTTCATGATTAAGCACTTTTGACACGAGTTACCGAACACTTGACTGTCGATATAATTTATTTTAAGTTTTAAAATTACGCGATGTGTCAGTCAGGTGTAATTGTAAGATGGTGGGTTAGTTTCTCAATCATTTAAAAAAAATTGGATCATAGAGATTAAAGTCGATTGAAGAACTGTTCGTGTCAGAAAGCGCGTCGATCTCTAAAGCCGATAGATCTATAAAAAAAAAGTTCGCCGTGGCTAGGCCACGGCGAACGGGAAAATGAATAACTTTACACGCCATGCTGCGTGAGGCCAAACTGTCTCTTCAAGCTCTTCGAAGACCAAGGACTTCAAAATATCGAGGAAGCTATTTTGACGGGACTTGAACAAATTAAAACAATTACTAAAACTTTTGAAAATGATGTAACAGAAATTAAAAAAAATATATATATATATCTTCAGTTATCTCGACGTCAAGCGCCGGAATAGTGCTTTAGTGTGATGGTAGACGTCGAAATAGCAAATAACTATGGACACATCATTCTTATGTGACGAAAGATGTGTCCAAAGTAGTTTTACAATTATTTTGAACCCGGATGTCAAAGTAGTCACAAACTAAACAAAAAAGGCATTTCAAATCGTGGAATGTTAAGTTCTTTCCGGTCACGTGTTCGATATTCGCGGGGGAGAGCAACACGGGAGATGCAGATTTACGACTTTGCGTTCATGGGTAGAAGAGCAAAGGCACACAACCCTGCAGGGCTGCAGGTCCCCAACAAACTAATGTTGCTATAAGCTTGATAATTCATAACAACAATGATTTCCGGTGTTTACAAATCCAGTGTCCAGTATGCGATCTCTACAGCCCAACGCGCGTATCTGTCGCTTCAGAAACCAAGCAAATCACGGGTCATACACACGAAGAGTGATTACATCAGCGGCCAGGAACGATGTATCAAAGCCGTGTTCGTGAGATCCCCCCTGACGTGTGGAAGTCTTCACAGCTTAACTTTTTGCTGTTTTTCCGGCATTTTTCTTCTCCGCCTTATTTTGTTAGCACCTCTGTTGTCTGCATTTTTAATGCGTGAGCATTACCTGGCTCTGTCAGCGAAAAGCTGTTGGCAAAATCCGTCGTCAAAATCCGTGACTCGTCCAACACAATCCAACACAATAAAAAAAAAAAAGCTTTAATCACGTGACCAAACCGGAAAAAACAAATCTGTGGTAACGTGACCTCACTGGTCACATAACCAAACCGAAAAAACAAATTAACAAAAAATCTCTGGTCACGTGACCTTTCTTGTTACGTGAGCACGAAACCATCCCCTCCCTGGTTTCCAACCTAGGCCCTCTTGATGGTGAAACTAGCGTGCTATCCGAGGGATCGGTTGCCGAGTGAACTAGCGCACTCCAGTTCGGAGCACGCCAAGCGAAAGCTCGCGCTGCAGAACCCAGGGATCCCGGGTTCAATCACCACCCCTGCCCATTTCGATCTGGAGGAGCATCGTACGGGCGCGCGGACGTGTATCACTACTGCGTGGTGCAGGTTAAAGACCCCAGGCTAGCGGTTGTACTGCGCTGGCTAAATGGCTCATCCAGCGAGTGGCACGTCGCAACTTTGAAATGGCTGACCAACTACACGCTCTATAAATATCTACACAACCCTAATTGTTATTATTAGCGCGCTATCCGTTGCGGCAACATAACTCGGGCAAAGGTAATGCTCACGCATTCTCACATCATAAGAGAAAGCTCAAATGCCCTCGTAGTTCTTTTTTTTTTTTCTTTGCCTGTACTTCTTTTACTCCCCTTGCCTGTATGTATTTCACAGCAAAAGGTATAACGAGTCAAGATATTCAATATTGGACCTCTTGACGCGTTCATCGAGGCACGAGTCAAGAGATCCAATATGGGTCAAGAGGTCCAACGCGTCAAGAGGTCCAACGAGTCAAGAGATCCACGGCGAGTCAAGAGGTCCAACGCGTCAAGAGGTCCAAAGAGTCAAGAGGTCCAATATTGGACCTCTTGACTCGTACGTAGACACTTGACTGTACGTAGACACTTCATTGATGTTGTAGCTCAAGTCGAGTCTGTGTACTGTATTTCTGCCGACGCTGCACCCGACTGGGCGCATTTGTTCCACGCAATCAAAAACATGAAAGAGTTTTAGTGAACCCAGAAGTGCTTGGGTGATCTGTGGTAATACTGAAATTGCATTTTATGCCGCAATTGTTGTATCCAATAAAGAAAAAAAAATTCCCAGTAACTCAGTGGGAAAGGCGTCCGCTTCACACGCGGCAAAACCGGGTTCGATCCCCAGTGAAAGCGTACTTTTTTTTTTCTTTTTCAATCATTTGGCGATGTTTACATTTCTTTTTTTTTTACAATTATCACTGAAGAAACAAACAAAAAATAACAAACAACTGTTCTGGACGAAACGTCGCTGAGTTAAATGGTATGAGATTTCCTTTTTGACACCTGCGAACTCAATGTAATCACTTTCCACAAAATGCAAGGAGCATATAAATCAGGTAGCGTCCGCTTTCTGAGGTACCCGCAAATGTTCTACAGGAATTGCAGCCAGCCATTGGTCCCGATCCCGTTGATCTTTCGGAAACTTGTGCACTCTGCCGCACAATGCCACTTTCAGATGCAGGACATGTGAGGCAGCTCTTCACGCAACATTTTGAGTGTATTCTTTTCGGAGCCGATCATGGAAATTCACCACAAGCACTCACTACTCATCTCCAACTCCTCAATGTACAAAACAACTCATCTTGGAGTACAGAACAGCGAGCGGAACAAACATAACTGCAAAAGAATCGCACGGCAAACAGTTCCCTCTACGCCGCCATGCATGTAGACGTCTGCCTCGCAAGCAAGCGGTCCTGAGTTCGAACCCCTGTGCAAGCGTACGTTTTTTTTTTTTTTTTTTTTTTTTTTTTTTTTTTTTTTTAGAGTGGGCCGATCCCGGAGGCAGTGCAATCGATGTGAGCACGGACGCCGGACGGATGGACAAGGCTAGACCCTAAAAAACTTCGCCCCTAAAAAAAAAAAAAAAAAAAAAAAAAAAAAAAAAGCGCATGGTTGGGTGTAGCTACGTGACTTCCACTACTCACTCTCTCCTCTCCACTTCTCCGACCTCCGTGCGCGGGTTTCGGTTTCGTTTTCGAGCAGTTGCGTCTTTTGGCTTTATTAAAAATATACGCTACTTTGTTGCAAAATATTAATTGGGTAGTCCTCCGACACCATAATAAAACGCATAGCAAAAAATGAAAAAAAAAAAAAAAAAAATGGGGGGGGGGGGGGTGTCAGTGTCCCTTTAAAGGTTTCTTCCTGAAAAAACCTACAAGGGGTTCCTTTAAGCTCCTTTTTTTATGCGAAAGAGTTCTTCATCGCCCATTTACCTTTCTTGTGCGCAAGGCGCGATAATACTTGAGGCGAAACCGTTCTTCACGCGCTGAAAGATTACTCGGGGCGTCGAAGAACGTTTCAAGAACATATTTTTTTAGAGTGTAATTTTCGAGTCAAGATAATACTTCTTTTCACTGACTATAGTTATTTCTGTCGTTTCTGTTTCAATACACGATCCTCTACACTATCGGCATCCAAATTCATAGATATATTATAGCTGGGCCTAAACTTTTTAGACAAATAATTCTCCCAATCCAGAACGTCTGTCCCCGCCGGAACGCCCAGGAAACATTGTCTGCAGAAACCCCTATTGGTGGTTGTCAATAAGTGCGATAGCATTCCTCATGAGACTCAGGACGGAGCTCACTGTAAATACGACGACGAATATTTTGAGTAAACACTTTATTTTATGAATGGTTTACGACGCAATCATGGACGTAAGCGCGACTTCAGCGCCCCACTTCGAAATTGAGTGATTGCTTAGTCTCTCTATAATCGTTTCTCTGCGTAATCGTTTAATGTTCAAGCTGTTTCACTACCGTCATTGCCATGTAAGTACCAACTAGCTCAACTCAAGCCGATAATTGCTTCGCAGCTTGGCCGCAAATACGAATGTTTGCGTACTGCCGCTCCGTATATGCGCGGCGCGGGTTTATCTGCTTGCTAGGACGACGTAAAAGACGACGTCTAGGACGACCGCTAGGACGACATCTATGGCGATCTCAAGAACGACCTCTAGGACGACGTCGAGGACAACGTGTTAGAGGACGACGTCTAGACCCGCGTCTAGGGCAATCTCAAGGACGACCTCTAGGACGACCTTTAGGACGACGTCTAGAACGACCTCTAGGACGACCTTTACGGCGATCTTAAGGACGATTTCTAAGACGATCTCTTGGACGACGTCCTAGGGGATGACGTCTAAGACGACGTCTAGAACGACAAGTAGGACGATCTCAAGGACGACCATTAAAACGACCTCAGAAACGACGTCTAGAACGAGCTCTAGGACGACATCGAGGACGACGTCCGCATACGCGCGGCGCCCGCGTATGCGGACGTGGTGCGTATGCGGAGGCGCCGCGCCGCGCATACGCACGGCGCGTTCGAGGCCAGAGAGATTATCGCGAAAACCGGGTGAAGTAGCTAAAGAATGTTATCGCATTAAAAAATTAAAATTGGTAGTTTCCAGCTTGAAAAGCATGAAACGTCCACGAGCTAAGTTGACAGCATTTGCAATTACTTTTAATTTTTTTTGTAGAACTGTTAATGCTTGCACATTAAAGGGGCAGTGCAACGATTTTCAGACTTTGGCCAATTAACTGCGGAAATTAATCTGCGTCACCTATGGAACGAAAAACCAAAAACCGCATTTTCTTGCGAGCGCTAGTTCTTATTTTAAAAAAAATGAAACAAATCGAAGGTCGAAGTGCCTCAACTCTCCACGCCGACTTTCGAGTGACGTACTCTGGGGGTTCACGTGGTTTCCCCTTGGGCCCTCTCTTCAGAGACCCCAGCCGCTTCCTCCGCGATTGTCGACTTTCAAAGGATTAGCCTCGTCGAAGGTCGCGGCGTGCGATGGACACAAAGGACGGTTCGCCACGGGGCTGGCGGCGAGTGTAGCAGCGGAGGGGTACAGGGTTTGTTGACTTCCGCGTACCCCCAGAGACGCTGTCATTTTAGTTCCCGTAGCCGCCAAAGGCGGCTGCAGATCGGCAAAAATTCGTTTTTTGCCTTGCGATTACGCAGCAGAATAGCAGTTTTTCGGGGAAAGGTGACGCGTTTTTGGTCACTTGGGCTTGTATGAACAATATAAAAAATGCAAACTGGCAATTCTTTCAACATTAAAACCGTTGCACTGCCCCTTTAAGCCGACACCCGAGGGAGTTGCTTGAAATCTGTAGACAATATGGGGATACATTGTTTTCCAAATAATTGTGTTCTGAATTTAATCTCCACGTCTGTGGACAAAAGTTGTGACCGGTGCAAACAATTTTTTTTTTCGTGCTCTGCATCGAGGTTTTTTTTTTTTTTTTTTTTTTTTGCGAAAGAATTTTTGCGAGTGACGCGGATCTCTCAAACACGGAGGACTCAAAATATGTTATTTTCGATCATGATGAAGCTGGTTTTCTCAGCATAGAACCGACCATGAAGACTCCACGCATAATGAAACTGTGCCTTCGTACCCCCATCCTGGAAGAAGGCTCTCGTCACTCCCGTGCGTAAAAGTCAGGGGAAACCCCTCAGCGACCTTTCAAGTTACCGGTCAATATCAATTACATCCATCCTGTGCGGCACTTTTGAACGGGCTGTGAATCAGCACTTTCTCCACTACCTCGAAAACGACGTGTGCTCTCGGCCTCCCAGCACGGGTTCAGGCCAAACCGCATCTGTGAGACTTCCCTGGCCACCATGGCACAATATGTGAGCTCTAACTTGGATAGCCGCAACCCCACTGATGTCATCCAGCTCGACCTTCGAAACACCTTTGATACCCTAAACTTAGACTTCTAACCGTTACTTGAAAAATGTAATGGATTAAAATTACAAATTTCCGACCCTCAAATATAGTGGGTTACCGTTACAAATTACTTTCGCTGAAAAGCAACGGATTACTTTACTCGTTCCATTACTAATTACTTTCACGTAACTTTACCGGTAATAATAGAAATAATTTCGATGCTTTCAAAAATGTTCTGCGACACTACATTCCATTTATCATACGCCCGTGTAAGGATCGACGAGGGCTCCGCGGGTGGGGCCGTTTACCAAAGGGTTTCAGCTGGTAGGAAAGCGTTGGCGTAAACACTTCCCGTGGTGGGTGACCTCGAGAGACAGTCGTACATTATGATGCGAGGTTCGAAGGTTACGTTTTTAGTCGAAAAATTCAGAACGTGCGTTCCGGGTAGGGAGATAGCGGTGGTTCTGGCTGGCACTGCCTACATCGGCGGAGTCTTTCTCGCCCGTGTATTAGGTGCCCTCACGGTAGGCCTGAAACGTCAGACCACGTCTGGAGGAATGAATGACGGGATAGCCCGGCGCCATCCACACCGGGGTCGGCTGCCTGACTCGACTTGCGAGTTCTAGATATAGTTTGCTTCAATCAAAACCCGCCTGACCTTTGGTCGTGAGATATACCCAGATGGCGGGGTCTCACGCGGGAATGTAAGCAATTTCCCCATGGTGAGAAAGTGAGCTCATTGGTTGCGGCCCTTAGGCCAGTGGGAAACGCCTATCTGATGACGCATCGAGGATTCGCCGGTCCACTAAAAGGGGATGGACCAACGAGTGATTTTGAGTGGGAACGCAGCAAGTGAGTTTAGTTTGTGCTGGAGCTCGAGAGCTAACGCTTCGTAGTCGAGCCCGGTCGAGGGACTCCGAGGGACAATGTCCACGTAATCGGAACTTAATCCCACGAGCCAGCCAACTCCCGAGCTTGGATAAGCTAACACCCGAGCACCTCCTTCCCAACCCTTACAGGGGAAGTTACCGTTGGCAGCATTATTCCGCTTATGTATTATATTCGCTATGAAAGTATTAAATTGTTTATTGAAAGCAATTCCAAAGTTTAGCTGACTTGGTTGTTGACGGCCAAGGTAAGCAACCTCGTCTACGATAGAAACCACCCAGCTCCCCACAACGAAGTTCGTCACCCCATCCGGGCCTGGCAAACCGGACGGCGGAAAGTTACCCAGCGAACCGGTACTCGCCCGTATTATGGTAGTCCCTGTAAAAAAATAAAATATTGGATTTAAGAGAAAGAATGTAGGTGCACACCGTTCACATGTAAGCTGACAAGGCAGCGAGAGCTGCAACCACAGCCGCCATCAGCTCACGGCGAGCGGAAATGACCCCTGGATATCTGCAGACAAAGCCTGCGGTGAGCATGCTGAGTATCAGCGTCTACTTCCGCAAGGAAATAATGAACACAACGCCTACTCGGTGTTGTCTTTTTTATCTTTGTTTTTGTCATATTTGTACATGCCTTGCACGTTTTTCTAGTTGTTCAGTGACCGGTCATACAAACATTGTTTTCTTTTCAGTTATTCTCCTCTTCACTATGTTTTATATTTTGTTGAACTTGCTATCTTTATGCGGCTGAATTGCCTGCTCATATTGCTCCAGTTTTTGTCTTATCTTCATATTTTTTTTACGGTAACAAGTAATGGAAGTAATCCGTTACCAATATTTGTAAAGAAATTACATTACACATTACTGCCGCAAAAAAGTAACATGACAATTACAAAATTACTTGAAAAACTAACTAATTACAAGTAGTCCGTTACTTGTAACGGATTACTTCCCAAATCTGCCCTAGACTAGTGGTTCTCAACCATTGATGTTTCGCGGACCCCTTGTAGATCGACGGAGACGATGGAGGACCCCGTTCGTGGTGAGGGGAAGGGAGAGTTATAGGTTAATTATGATAATGATTTAATAAATGGATATAGCTAAGGGCTAGTGTGCAGTAGACTTCTCTCACTGACATACACACGCGAAAACTCACCCCAAAATTGGAACGTTTCTACTCAACCTAAAAAAAAAAAAAAAAAAAAACTTTTATTGTCTGGCTTGACTGATGAGGCAGGGCTTCTCGGACCCCTAGAATGCCTTCGCGGACCCCCATTCGAGATCCACTGCACTAGACCACGCCACCCTTCTCCAGAAGATTGCACTTACAGGCGTTCGAGGCCGTCCCCTGCTTTGGATGGGTCGTTTTTTGACTGACCGGTCATACCGCGTGCTGTTTCACGGCCAGGCATTTCAGGACCTCCCAGTCCCTTCAGGGGCTGATGCCCTATCCTTGGGCCTACATTATTCCTTCTGTACGTGAATGGCATGATAAGCTCTGCTTGAAGCCTACTCGTGCAGTACGTCCATGACACCACCATCTTAACCCCAAAATCTTCACCTTCCTCCTCTGCAGACCTACAGAAGCACCTCCACCTCATCGATAACTTTGCCCACTCCAACCACTTGATCATGAGCATCCAGAAAACTGCTGCCATGAGCATGAGTAACAGTAGGAATGTTGCCTGCCCCACGTACTCGCTCGCAGACTGTCCCATCGAGGTTGTCCCGTCCCACCCCATTCTGGTGTCAGATACACCCCATCCCTGGACTTCTCGGTGCACATCTCGAACACAGTGTCGAAAGTCCGCCGCACCTTGGGCTTCGTGATGCGTGTTTCTAGGTCATGTGGTCCTGAAGCGTTTTGCGAGCTCTTGTTCCGGCTGCCAAGGCTAGAGTGTTGTTGCACTGTTTGGTCGCCATACCAGGCACATGCCACAACAAAGCTCGAGGGTGTGCAACCCCGCGCAACTCAGACCCTCTACTCACGCCTTCTCCGTCTGCGGGATCCCCAGCCCGCCCACGAAGACCAACTGAGGGCCCTCAAATGGCAGTCCCTACAACAGCGGCGTGTTGTGGCGCGAGTTCGCCTCCTCTGCAGGCTTCTTGACGGCTCAATGGACGACACCTCCCTGCACTCATCAGTGGGACTTAAAGGGGCACTCAAGTGGTTTTTGAGTTCGTGTTTTGATGATGACAGCTGAATTTAGACCCCCTAAGTATCCCTAAAAACCAAAAAGTGTAGTCATACGGTGATTATTTCTTTAATAAAAATGTAATTGAAGGCCGCCAAACCTCAGATCCACCCGAAAACGAAACCACTCTCATTGGTCCTCGCACGCTTATCAAAGGGATCTCGGGCCAATGGCGTTGGACGACGTTCCGTCGCGCAGTGATCCCGAGGTAGCCGCATCGGCCGAACCTCTTTGTCATTCGAGCTTCGATCATGGCGGAGTTCTCTACGCTCGAGGACCTGACGCCGTTAGAGGTTGAAATTCTTCGGCGGACAGCCGACCTGGGGATGATTTCCTATGACGCCACTTCGACGTGCGATGTGGACGATAGCAGCGCTTCGGAGTCATGTTCGGGTTCTGAGGACGGCGAAACGCAGACCTTTGCGGGAATTCTTCTATTTGCGGTTGGGGCAAGTCGTAACCAAACCAACGTTTGACATCGCAGCGTTACCTCTGGTACGTGATGTCAAACGATGTCGCCACGTTGCCTTTCGCCTCGGGAGGACGGGGGAAAGGCTGGTTCAGACATGTGCAACGAGCGCGTACCTACGACTGCGTTTGTTGCGACCGGAACGACCGCTCTGCGCCGCGCGTACACACACCTGCAACCACTACAACAAGCGCAGCGGGTCGTCAGCACGGCGACCGCTTCTATACGCGGCCATCAGCTGTTTCAGCGGCCCCTCTAAAAAGGACGCATTGCTACTCAATGCCGTAACCGAATATAGACAGACAGTTCTCTATAGCCTAAAGCTTTATTATTATTTTTTCTTGATAGGCTTGCAGGGTACAGTGGATGAAAAAAAGAAAATAAAAAGATGCAGTACACCGTCTTGGACGATCACGACTCTAATACACGACATTGCAATAGTACAAATATCGCCACACGCCTTTTCAACGATTATAAAAGACAATGTAATCTTAGCAGCGATATAGCAACGTAGAAATAGGATTTTGTGATCAGATAGACGTTGCGAGCGTTCAGGATTGCTAACACTAATCACTTCTCTCCGGTGATGAAAACGCGTGAAAATTCGCATCCTTTATACGGTACGCGCCAGTAATACCTTGAACTTGAGCACACGCATGAAATGCGCCAAATAAGAAATCCGGGCGATGTTCGAGGACACAAATGCTTAGAAAACACCACTGTAGTTGAAGTAAACAAACACGACGGCACGGGCGTTTCTGCTGTCTTGAGAGTGCCGCCACGACATCGCCGCACGAGTAGGTGGATCTTCCCTTTTAGTATGTGCTGGGTTATCATAGCGACACACGACGAAAATTCACAGTCAAGGATAGCGCTTTTACGCGGAACGATGAGCTTTCACCACGCCGTCCACGTCGACGACCACCACCGACGCCACGTTAGCGGTTAGCAGGAGCCGGCCGGCCCGCGACCGACACGACCGGCCTGCAACGCGCGCAGATACGTGCGCTTCCGCGCATCCCGAGGGAGCGGAAAATTCACCCCCCGCGGAGGAAGGCAAGGAGAAAACGTAGTCCCTTGTTTGTGAAACGATAATTGCAGTATCGCGTATTCTAAACTAGAAATATTTTACGTCTTTTGAAATTATCATGCACAACATATTTAAATGAACTGAAAATTGTTTCTTTAGCGAAACTTTACAAAGGCCGCCAAAATTTTCAAACATACGATAATTTCATTGGTCCTCGCAAGTACAGAAAAGAGTCCGCACGTATTTTATTCGTGCGTGATTAATAGGCGGTTCTGCCTTCTAAAACTGAAGATACTCATTCACTGACACTTCCTTAACGCCATCGCACCAAAAAGTAGCTTCTCCAAAAACTGCTTGAGTGCCCCTTTAACAAGCGATCCCAACAGCCTATGCTCCAGCACTCCCTTACTGCCCGCCACCATCACTCCGTGCTCACTGACGCACGACTCCGACATAAATCGTGCGGCGGTCCGCTTCCGTTCGGTTTTTTTTGCCGGGGGGAAAGTTTCCTCCGTCAAAGTTCGCCCGTGTCCTTCACGGGGGCCTTGAGCATGTCCATCACGTGGTTCCGTACAGCCACTTACACACTCCGTTGGCTGTCGGTCAATCGCTCAAGGCCTCCGCTGCTCTCCAGGTCCCTAAAACGGGAAAAGGGAAGTTAGAGCTGTGTTCGAAGCCTTACCCAAATAGATTCGAGCTACTCCGGTGGGTCGTGTCATGTGATAACACAGATGGAGCGACGTTGGACACGGGTAGGTTTTCGAACGCAAAGGTACAAAATCCTTACCCTGGAGTAAAGCGCGAGACTCATGCGCGAAAAATCCATCCGATCCGGCAATAGGACTGCCTGATCCGAAAAGTTTGGTCGCTTCAGACGTCGGATCGGCGATCCGGCGTGCGTCCGACGTGCCAGATAGTTTCGCACGGCGGACGGACTGTCGGAAGCGTCCAGCCAATGACAGCACAGCTTGCGCGAACGTCATGATGACGTCGTGGGTGTGGCGGGACGAACTAGAAAACGGGACTGACCTGGGCGACGAGAAGCCGGAAGCGTGAATCCCGCTGACCCAATCGAAAAAGATGGTCCCAGAAAAGAATGCACGCGCTAGCGAAAACGAGCTCCTAATTTCGCTCGCGCGAGCTGAACCGTCAATCTGGGACCGGAGATCGTACCCTGTATAGGAACGCGGACCTAGCTGGAGCGCTTGGATCTCCTGGGCGGAGCCGAACGGATCGTCGTGTCACATGTAAGGTCGGAAGCGTGCGACTCAAACTGTCGCGTGCGGCAATTCGGAGCGGCGTTCGGACTGTCGGATCGGACGTCGGATCGGACGTCGGATCGGGCAGTTTTGACGCGCATGTGTCTCGCGCTTTAGATCGGGTAAATTTTGGAACACGGCCAAGGATACGAGGGCCCGGCAGAATAGATGGACAGCATTGGCCGGTGGCGTGTGAGGTCAAGTCTGACGAGCACCGAGGTCACCGAAAAGCGGAGGAAGCGGGGAGGAAAATCGGGATGTTTGCTCGGTGGTGTTCAAACAGAGATCGGACTGCCGGACTGCAACCGCATCAACTTCCAAGATTTTCGTCGGAGTTGTGTCGTCTCACGACTTTTTAAGTGTCCTGTGTGAACAGGCCTTTAGCCGACTTTTGCCGTGCATTCTCACGCCACCGCTATCAGTGAGGTGTCCGCTTACAGCAAACCTCTTCTTTAAAGTCTAAAACAAAACAAAAAACAAAAACAAAAAAACTTGAGGGAATATTAATCTCTAACTAGCCCCCCTTATCTTAGAGTGAGCTTGTTTCAGGTAAACCAAATCCACTGTGGAGTTCGGTTTCAACTAGCCACAGATCTCTTCAAAAGTTGATCTTTGGAGTCGTTGTATCTCTTGACTCGTTGAAACTCTCGAGTTGTTGGACCTCTTCACTTATATCGAATCTCTTGACGCACTTGATCTCTTGACTCGTTGAATCTCTTGGTTCGTTGAATGTCTTGACCCGATCCGATTCACTCGAAACCGATGACACCTACTATACTCCGTTTCGCTTTCGGTGGGAGCACAAGAGAAGCTTCAGGAGTGAGCACGACGCTTTGAGCGGGCCTTCATGCACGCGCGCTCGTGAAGTGAATGCGGCATTCAAAACAAAATGCTTGTACCATCGGCTTAGCTCGAACTTATGGTAAAACAATGTACACCTGTTGGTGACACGTTCACAACTCGTCGTCTTTTCAAGTCAGCGGTAGCGCCGGCGGAAAAAATAAACGTGCGAGCAAATCGCATGTTGTTGACAGATCAGGACGCGATGCACGTAATGCATGGTCAAAACACGAGCGTTATTCATGTCCTTGGACTCAGCATTCTCGATTTTAGATCTTTGGTTTCCTAAAGCATTTTAGATGTCAAAATAATTGCTAAAATACTTGTATTGAGTATTTGTTAAGCAGTTCTGAGGCTAAGTTGTATGATAATGTCGACCCCAGATACTTTCAACCTTTTGCTCAACGAAGGAGCCCTTCGTCTGCTCCTCATCCACGGCAAAAGAAACATTTAGGTGATGACTCTCTGTCCGACGCGGCGGCCACATTATGTTCGGCGCACCGAGCGCGCTTCACTCACACGGGGATAGATGGCGCCAAAGTATGGGATTAGTGAAGCACTCGGCTTCACGAATGAACATGACCACTGTGACCTGTTCTAGGCAAAGACTGGAGGCGTGGTGGAAAGTGCGATGGTGATTTGCGCACCGAGAAGTCAGCGCGTACCGTTGAACCACCGTGATTGTGTGGCTGTTACCCAACGCCCACCAGGGGTCACTGACGACAGATGATGGGTCCTGACAACCTCCCCCCCCCCTCCCCCTTCTTTTTTCTTTCCTTTTTTTCTTTTTTAACTTTTTTTGGCGCGTCCAACTTCGACTCTCGTTTCAAAGAGATTACGCCGCAGAATACAATACAATACAATACCTCCCAAACCGACCGCTCCGGTTGTTTCCCCGAGCGGTGGTCCCGCCATTCCCTCGCTCACCGCTTCTTGTTGTACCTCACCGCCGCCACGCCGCCACCAAGTCGCCAGAATCCGTAAATCTGTGTTCTCTTCCTTCTTTTTCCTCCTTCTTCTTCTGCTTCTTCTTCTTCTTCTTCTTTGGGTTAAGGCTCACCTTCGTGCACGATGGTGGCACCTGTGATCGACACAGCACCAAAGCAAAACGCGAGGCCGGTCACTGGCCGCACACCACAACCACACCACCACACCGCGAAAAAGGTGAGCACGCTACGCCGCCGACACCGTGGCCACTGAGGAGGGACGTCATACATCAGCGCCCTTCGCGACGGCGAGGAACTACCTACTCCTGGTTCGAGGCTAGCTTCGAACATGATCTGGTCGCTCGCTAACCCGCGGGAAGAGCGGCCAGAGTCATCAACTAAATGTGTTTCTTCCACTGTGTCCTCACCTAAGGAAAGGATGGAGTGGGTTTCTGAAACGAAATGGCGTCTTTCCTTAAAGGGACACTGACAGGGTATTTATGCTCGCCAAGGTTTTTATTTGTACATGACACATGAGAGCCCAACTACTGAGAACACCATCTGCGGTTCGAAATTCGGTTTCTTTCCGCCCGAAAGCCGCCGATCGAGAAATGACCGGTTTAAGTCAGGCTCCCTCTCTTCTCCGTGGTCACGTGCCGTTTTCTATGGTGTAGACACAACCACCAAATATAGTCAAAGTTGTGGGTCATCGAAGGCACACACTCAATATAAAAAAAAATAGAAAAAGAAATACGATACGCATTTTTTGTGGCTTCTAAAAAATTGCAAATACGTCGATTGAAAAAAAAAAAAAAAAGTTGCACAGCCCCATGACTTTTGTCAACGCTGTCTTCCTCTTTATTTCTTCTTCCTCGCCAGTCTAGTTTTGGTTTCGGTTTCGAGCATTTTCGTTCTTTTATTTTATTAAAAATATAGGTGACGCTGTAGCAACATGTTGATTGGGTAGTCTTCTGACATCATGTTAAATCGCCTTGCAAGAAGTTTTTAAAAACGTTTTGGGGGTTGTCAGTGTCTCTTTAAAGGGATACTTCAATAAAATTTGAAATGTACCCGTCGTGTTCAGAAATAGGCTGAATATTATCCACAATAACCGTAAATGATAATCGCACGTTTGTATTTTGAGTCTGATGGCTGTATTTTTCGTTATGAACGGCCCACTCTAGCAAGCGCTCGGAGAGCAGCCAGCGGAGACCACGTGACATCCGCCGCAATGGTGACGTAGTTTGTCTCAGGACAAGCAAAAATTTGGCGAGGCTGACGTCGAGAAGATGTCCTAGCCATCCCAGCCACAGAAGCGGCCGAAGCACGCCAGCGATCGGGCCACCGCAATTAACCCCAAAGCTGCTTTTCTACGAATTTTGAGTGACGGGTTAATTTTCTATAATCTTGTAGAGGGACAACAGCGACGTCTGGAATAGACAATAAAGAGTCTCGGGGAGAGGGGAGTTCCTCCTTCCCCTCTTCTCTCGTCGTGGCCGGAGGCGAGACAGTTATTGTCACTAGCTGTCAAGGTTCCTGGACGGGATTAGAAACGAGGCGTTAGCGACATCCACCAGGTGCTTTTTGCTAATCGTTTAATTCCTTTTAAAATTTATTTTTGTGTCTTTTTCAACAAGAGATTGGTGTGTTTGATGTGACACTGATCCCTTGAGCACGAATAGACCAAGAAATAAGCGCCGAAATTTCGTTGTAGAAATAGTGCAGCCAGCCTCTGCTGCGTTGCGCCAGGACAGCGAAACAGAGGTTGGTTGCACTATTTCTCCACGGGACGCGGTGCCGTCGGTGCGGATATGCGCTCCGATTGCAAAACGAAACCTAAAACCCATCGAAGTTGTGCGGTTTTTCAGAAAGCCGTAAAATGCTGCGCGCGCCTTCTATTGTTCTGCAATTTGTTGATTTAGTGTTCTTCGATGATGTTCAGCAAGTTTCTAATTTAAACCAAGCCCTTAAACACAATAATAAAGAAGTTCATCACGCAAAAATAATTAACAATTTAATTATCCCAAACTTTAATAATTTTCTTAAATGGGCCCCCGGCCCAGGACCAAATCGACACAAGCCCTTTTTTGTTGCAATGCGTAGTTTTCGCAATACCGAATTTGTCCACTTAATACCTGCACTTCGACAGCTGCCACCCTCGCCCTTGCAAAACTAGTATACCCTATGGTCAGGCCCACAGGTTCAGACGCGTGTGTTCGAAGCGACGACGGCTTCAACGCCAACGCGGACCAACTACGCCAAGTATTAAAAGAGCAAAAGTACCCTGAACCAGTGTTGGACAAAATACTCGATAAAAGTATTTAAGTTAAGTTACTTAATACCTGCTTCATAAAGTATTTAAAGTACTACTCAAGTTACTTTCACTGTAAAGTATCTTGAGTAGAGTACAAATACTTAGAAATGTATTTCAGTTACTTTTGAAGATACTTCCGCATTGCCTAATTTGTATCGATGTCATTGTCAACGACAATTATGCAGCTACGCTAATATGGGTTACCAGAATGGTTTATTAGCACGCAACAACACAAAACGGGGGAAAAAAGTATCGTAGGGCCATGTTATGCAGTCCGACTATAAAGAGCAAAATATTGTCACGAATGATCAATGACGAGGCGGCGAATAAATAAAGAAACTAAACATTTAAAGGGGCCCTGCAAGGACTTTTTTACTGGTTTTTAATTTGCACCGAACCTGAGCGCACTGAACGTAGTAACTTAGTGAAACTTTTCTTTTCTCGAAATTCGATTTATTTTAAAAGTTATAGACAAATTAAAATTACAAAAACAAGCAAAAAATAACCTCCCACATGACGTCCTTGGTTGCTCGAGTGGCCGTGAACTAGAGGAGGAGTAGTGGGCTCATCGCGAGCGCTCACGGCTGCCGTACTCCGTGTCGACGGCGCAAGAGGGCGCCACTAAAGCATATTCTGGATAGGCTGTATGCAGCGGGCAGCCAGAGCGGCTCTCATTGCATTCGCTGCGCGATTAAACACTAATTCGGCATGACACTTCGTTTGCCACAAACGACAGCAAATACGGGGTAAAGATCAGTTCAGATTGGAAGCCACTTCGCGCTGCCTTACTGCGAAACGGCCAAACCGCAATACAAAGCTTCTCGCCGAAGACCTTCGGAACGCTCGGAGCCGGTCGGATCCTCCTGCCCATACGACCTCAGCGCCGCCGCGTACATCCGGGACCTTTCCGTGTCAGCGCCTAATCCCACTACTCCTTTCCAGTATGCGCCTGCCTTTTCACCGCTTGGTGGCGGGTATGTCGACGGGTCATTTCTTGTTTCCGTACTTTATAAACTGCATTCGTTTCTTTTCTGATCTAAAATACTGAACAAAAACTACTTTTATAAATAATTGAAACGGTTCGCGCCACTTACATTTTGTATTTCGACTAAAAAGAAGCTTTTAGCGGCTCTGACCAGTAGTAACACCAGGACCAAAGACGTCACATTTTGCGCGCTTTCGGTACCGCGGGTCGCCCTCGTCGGTGGAGGAGGTTTCCGCGTCGTCCGGTTAAAATATGACGCATTGATATTTAGTTACTCTCTCCGTGCCCGCTGGCTTGCCCAAACTTCAAGAGACGTGGAAACCGCAAAAACGGTAGACGCTTAAATATGATTGCAGGGCCCCTTTAAGGGGGCGAACTTGTTCCCAAAACAAAATAGAGAAATGCTAGCGTCGCAGGCGTCGATGTCGGCGAAACAGCAAGATCGACCGCTGGGGCGAGACTGACTCCGGACCGCCACTCGGAGCACCTTTTGTACCCGCGTGGGTTTCTGGAACATTCGGCGTAGAAAGTTCAGCGCGTAGAACATTCGTAACGCGACCAGATGACAAAATTCTCGAACTTACCAGAATGTCAAGTTGAAGGAATAAATAAAAGAGAAGTCGGCTTTCCGGTATCGAACCCGGAGCCTCCGCGCGAGAGCGTCCGCGCGAGAGCCAAGCGCGGTAACCTTTCGGCCATGCGCTCGCAGGGCAACGCGCGTGGCAATATCACTGATAGATGTTACAAAACATTTCTGGGTCAACAAGAAAAAGGTCGCTTTAACTATTGGAGAGGAGATCAGACCGTGGCGCCCCAAGTGGTTAACTTTAGAACTTGATAGATGGGGACAACAAATACAATGGCTCAGCCGCGGCGTCAGCGTTCGACTGGAGTTCGTGTTCTCCGGTGAGGGGAAAGAGGGGGTCTTTTGTTACCACTCCGGCCTGCATGAACAATGCAGCATGCACAGTGCCCAGCGCAGCACAAAAGACCAAGTGGGTCAAGTTCGCATCCCCTGACGACTGCTTTCGGGGGAGATCCGGCACCTAACGTCACTTCACTATAGTCGGTTACAAGTTAAGAAGGTAGGAGAAGCTCCTCCCACAAGCGTGGTGCGCCGGTTCCAAATCCCTCCGCAATCGAAAGAAGAGTTCACTGGAAACGCTCCTTGTTCCGCTGAATGGATAGATAATGGCCACAGAGTGGTGCCAACTTATCTCCGACCCCCACTTTTTAAGAAAGCGACCTTTGTATTCATCGGAGAAGGAACCGAGCCCCTGAAAGCAGCCTTTGTATCAATCGGAGGAGGAAGCTAATCCCCGAAAGTCCTCTTTGTTTCCATCGGAAGGGGGAAGCCCTCTCGTGGCTTCCACAATGCTAAGTCAAAGTCGAGAGATAAAGCAAATATGTACAGAAAGGCACGACCCTCCTCGCGCGTTGGCCGCAACGTCACTGAAACGATGGGACGCTATTGGATGCGGAGGTGGTGGAAGGATATATGATTCCCTTTGAGGGGCATTTGCCGCTACCTTCTTGACTTGTAACCTACTATAATTGTTTGTATTTTTTCATTACTGTGCCTTGCGCTCTATTAAAAAAGATGACACGAACATGCCCACAAGGCCTGTGGGCATGTGCGCAGGCCTTGTGTTGGGTAAACACCGAGGTGTGGGGGTGACAAACGGGTCAGAGCGCTTCGCCAATAGTGACATCGCTGAATATCACATCCTGCGGCGCACCTTAGACGCATCGTTTAGCTACAATCCCTATTCCCTATACGGGGAGTTCACTGTAAACGAACTTGGGACACGGATATGCGTGAATGAATAACGAAGAGAACCCACATAATAACCACGGCAGTGGTCGCACCTTCTTCAAGAAGGTTGCGTTCAGAAAAGCACTCAACGTCGGGGGACACTTTTGTTGGCATTTTGAGAGTCATCCAGCTCCTAGTTCGTTTCCTGTACTGTTCTCTGCTTATCAATGTTCGCTTACAGACAGTGTTCGCGAGAGCAATAAGTGCCGGACTGACAACACAAAGAAAAGAAAAAAAAAAACCTTGACGTTTTGCCTTAGCAGGGTGAAATATACAAAAAGCAAAACAAAAATTTCTACTTTTTCGTGTGTGTCCACTTCTCATTTCCTCTATTTGTTATTTTCTTGACACTCAAGTCTGCATTGTTCTCGTTGGTCGTTTCCCGGTCTGCTTGCGCCTCAGGGTCAGGGTGGCATCTTTACCCCCGTAAAACCACACCTTTTGTTTGAGGATTTTTTGGGGGGAAACTTTATAGAAACAAAAGGCGCCTTTGGGAAGGCGAGGGGAGAACCTTCATTGTACGAACTTTGGGCTGAAATATGAGTCACAGTCGGCAAAAAAGCGATATTTTCACGAGCTCAGTTAAAGTCACCGTAGCTAATTGGAGCTAGCAACAGGATTCGGTTGCTCGAAAGAATGTTCACGTTTGCTCGTGCCACGCCCACGCCACTTCCTACCGAAAAACTCGGAAAATGGCGGGATGTCAAAAATGTATTTAAGATAATGAGTACAAGATACTCGGAATAGTAATTAAAATAGAGTATTAAATACTCTCCATCAAAGGTATTTGCAAGATACCAAGATACTCCAAAAAGTATTTAAGATACAGTATCTTGAGTAGAGTATTTGAGATAGGCACAAGTCTGCGGCCAGAACCAATTATAGACGATGCAATCAAAAAGGCGCAAGCTCTTGATCGTGATGAGTTATTAAGCGAACGATGCTCCCATAGGAAGGAGACAACAGACACCTGGACTACCAACCATTTTAGTGAATTCTTTATGTTCATGATGTGATCCCAATACTCTCATTAAGCAAGAGGAATGGTTCCCTGCAAAATTATCTTTGCAACTCGAAGTGACTGGAGGAGAACTCACTTAACTATATGTTGCTTTAATAGCAAGGACCCTTAAACCCCCTGCATGGTCACATAACTGGTATACCTGCTAAGTTCCAGAGTGCCAGTGGCTGTCCCCAAAGTCAAGACCCTAAAACGATAATCCCCATGCACACTGCTAAAGAGTGAGCAGCTACAAAAGGGCGCCAGACGTTGAGGACAACACAAGAACATTCTAGCAAAGAAGGTTTTTATTTGACTAAAGGAAAAAAGGAAGCTGAAACATTTTTTTTAAGGAAAGCAAACAGTTTATGCCTCGGCCTGAGCATCTTCATCCTCGTCCTCGAACTCTCCCTCGTCGTCGGCCGTGGCCTCTTGGTACTGCTGGTATTCCGACACCAGGTCGTTCATGTTGGACTCCGCCTCCGTGAACTCCATCTCATCCATACCCTCTCCGGTGTACCAGTGAAGGAAAGCCTTGCGGCGAAACATGGCTGCAAGGAAAGGTACGCAGGCCATTAGACAGATCTTGACAACCTAGAGTCACTTATGGGCCGATTGTCGTTAGTCAGAAGCCCTGCTCATACGGTGCATATAGTTCCAAAGAACCGACACGCACCAGTGAACTGCTCGGAGATTCTCTTGAACAGCTCCTGGATGGCGGTGCTGTTACCGATGAAGGTGCCGGACATCTTGAGACCACGGGGCGGAATGTCGCAGACTGCGGTCTTGACGTTGTTCGGGATCCACTCCACGAAGTAGCTAGAGTTTTTGTTCTGCACGTTGAGCATCTGCTCGTCCACCTCCCGCATGCTCATGCGCCCACGGAAGATGGCGGCCACCGTGAGGTAGCGGCCGTGACGGGGGTCGCAGGCGGCCATCATGTTCTTGGCGTCGAACATCTGCTGGGTCAGCTCGGGCACGGACAGGGCCTGGTACTGCTGGCTGCCACGCGACGTCAGGGGGGCGAAGCCAGGCATAAAGAAGTGCAGCCGCGGGAAGGGTACCATGTTCACCGCCAGTTTGCGCAGGTCGGCGTTCAGCTGGCCGGGGAACCTGGGAAAAGCAAAGCGGCCGTCAGGAAAAGATAAGTGGTGTAAAAATTGTAACAACCGGGGATTTAGTACCCCTTTATGATCAAACGTAGCCAATACTACCATCACGAGCACAATGACCTGAATGATGCTTGCATTACACGACGATGCAGTACACGACTGACTAGGAAAGCCCCGAGCTCGCCGGGGACTAGAAATAGGTACCTGCAGCTCATTGTCCAAAAAAATTTCTCAGCAGTAGCAAAAACACGCAAAGAAACCCAGGGATACCCAAATTAATACTGCACAGAGGGATGATGGGAGATCCAAGAAATTCAGCATTAAAACAAAAAGCAACCCTACCGAAAAATCCGGTATAACTTTTCCCTATCCGGATTATGGAACTGGGTTTCTGGAAACCCGAAATCCAGATTGCAGACAAAGGAATAATTTTTGAAAACCTAAATTCCAGATAGAATCCAGATAAATGGCGGTTCCATAATCCGGACAGCGAAAAGTTATACCGGAATTTTCGGTAGGGAATAGCTGCAAAAGATCTTAGCTATCTAGGAATTGCTTGCGAGGTTTCAGTTACTGGCTCAAGAAACCAATCGAAACCCTCCACTGACTGCTTAACAAGAGTGAAGACCAACCTAAGGCATGTTGTCACACCAGACATGGTGGCAGAGACCAGGTGGTTGAGGTCGCCGTAGGTCGGTGTGGGGAGCTTCAGGGTGCGGAAGCAGATGTCGTAGAGGGCCTCGTTGTCGATGCAGAAGGTCTCGTCAGTGTTCTCCACCAACTGGTGCACTGACAGGGTGGCGTTGTAGGGCTCCACCACTGTGTCAGAAACCTGGAAAGGGACAATAAAAACCCATAGAGAAAACCGGAAATTCTAGGTACAGGCAGTGGCATGCAGTACAAGCTGATCCAGTTTAATGCTAACTGAAAGGAGTAAGCTACTGCATAGGGTGCGTTGGCACGCCCAAGGTATGGAACCGACTGCAGCCTTGTGACAATACGTAATCTGACAGTTTCTTCGAACCTTGCTTCATAGAGGAACATATCCGGGTATATAGCTCTCGTGCAGCCCCAGCCTGGATGCCACTGGGCTACTTCATGCGGCTGCACCCTATACCTTGGACCCAAGAGCAGCGGTGAAATATGTGCTAGAAAGGACAGTGGGATGGAGAGAACCGACCTTGGGGGAAGGCACCACGCTGAAGGTGTTCATGATCCTGTCCGGGTACTCCTCTCGGATCTTTGAGATGAGCAGGGTGCCCATGCCCGAGCCGGTGCCACCACCAAGGGAGTGGGTTAGCTGGAAGCCCTGCAGGCAGTCGCAGCCCTCTGCCTCCTTGCGCACCACGTCCAGGACCGAGTCCACCAGCTCCGCACCCTCCGTATAGTGACCCTTGGCCCAGTTGTTTCCTGCACCTCCCTGGCCTGTGCAGACCCAGCACCTCGTGATGAAAAATACACGAGGTGGTGCACAACCTCCAGTAGGACTATGCAGAAACGAACAACCCCAAGTTTTATGCAACAAACTTGCTACCGACAGCTTTTAAAGACACAGTCAGAAGAAAACTCCCTCAATTCCTTCTTTCCATTCGAGAAAGAGGGACCCTCATCCTTGCTGCGGGGAGTATATAGCTCAGAGACCCGCTTCTGTGGTGAGAGGAGAGACTACTGCGAGGGAATGGCGAGAAGGACACTGCACCCTAAGACAAAGAGGAAGAACGGAGAGTTTTCCTCCCTTATTGATGCGTCCCCCAAGTGGACACGAGAAGGAACAAGAAGTTTTTCTCTCCAGGCAGACAGGAAAAAGGCTCCGCCCTGAGGCGTTTCGAGCACATCGCGCGCGTTCTTTAAAAAATGTGGAGATGATTGAGTGTCAGCGGCAGCGAACGCTGCCTGTAATTCGTCTCCCAGTCCAAACGTGGAGAACATTTCAGTTGCATTGGCGTTTTTACCCTTAATCCTATCATACGAGCGAACAGAGCCGCTAGAAACAGCGAAGTTCCAGAGCAGTGCCAGCAGGGCTGCGTACACTGGGCTAAGATAGGCTAAGATGGCCGTCTCCGGATTGCGGAACCCATGCACGCGGAACGACGTGTCGATGTTGACGACGTTATGGAAACCGCGGAAACTGCGTCCAAGAAAGGCAGGTTTTGGTGCCGGGTGCCTGGGTACCTTCTGTGCCGTGACAGACAAGAGCCAGTCGTTTTACAAGCGCATTGCATCGGTTAATTGGTGATAACGGAGTATATAGCTGAAAAAACCTCATCAAGTTAAAAAATAAATGCAGCCGACAGTCCCAGTTGCTAGAAAAGGGCATCATTTTCTCGTAGGTTTGTTTTACTGCCGTGGCAGTCAGTGTGACACTTCGCGGGTTTTGCGCCGTCGACGACGCTCCATATGGACGCGGGCCAATCTTGCACTCCGCTAAAAGATTCAACATTGTCGCCACGCCGCTCGAGTGTATCAGTAGAAAAGGGAGTAAAGGAAACCGAGAGGAAGTTGTGGGAAGCGAGAATGCAGGGGAAATTGGCTTTAACAATATGCAGGGCAGAAAAACAAGTAAAGAAGGAACAGTTTTATGACAATTCATTGGGGAGCTCATTACTGTTTGAAGCTAGAACGGGGATGCCAAGAACGAAAACATGGGGTTAAAGTCCAGGAAATCATTATGCAACCGCGAAAGGGAAACTATAGAACATGTAATTTTAAGGTGCTCGGGGCTTCGTCCCACCCTCTTGGGGGGGGGGGGGGGGGGGGGGGGATGGCTACGGATTCGAAGGGGGCACTGGGATTTGCAGACCTGGATAGGGAAAGAATCTCAGTAACTAAGAGGAGATTGAAAGATTGGTGGAGAAGATCTAGGGAGGGGTGAAAATAGTCAAGCAAGCAATTGTATCACTTAAAAAAAGGGGGGGGGGGGTTGTGCGATAACAAAATTTTTAAAAAAAAGGGAAGACGAAATGTTAGGCTAGCTAGTTGGCGCCAGCTGCCGCCCGTTACAAAGGGTATAGCCACTACCATCCATCTGACTGACGCCACGCTGCGCATCCCGTCACCGACACCGTGACGTGGCATTCTAAGTGACACCGCGAGTCGCGTGATGGCATGACGTCACGTGATACTGACGTCACGCGAAAATACGTCGTCACGTAACACCATGACGGCACTTAATGAGAATGCAGATTCTGAAAACTGCAAACGAAGGGTTTTCGGTAAACGTGCCAGAAAGGATCTCGGCTGATTAAACAAATAAAGCTAGGTGGGTGCCAAGCCGGCGAAATCACGGGCGTGAAATTGGGTGGAGCTACAACGCTTGACACTGGAGTGCGCGATTTTTGAAGAGGTTCAATTGCCACAATTGGCAGTGTTAGTTTTTGTCCAACAACATCGCGTAAGACGTTCAGGCAGCCACATCACCGACAGAAAACGGCTCATGCATACACGTGCAGTTTCGTCGTTCCCTGGATTTCAAACTTTGGGCGCGCGATTTTCGAAGTTTTCAATTACCACAAGGTAGTCATAGTTTGTGTCCAATGAACTTGTTCTAGGGGTTGACGAAAGGCCCTACTTTACCCTCATTAGTTGCAGAACGCTAGGGAATTTTCGTACTCAGTTTTATACGAAACGCTTATGCGGACTAGCGGAACCACACCTCGGCTGTCGCAGTGTTTTACCTTACGGGTTGCGTGTTAAGTGCCCCAACTTTCTTCCAAACTCGTATGCGAATGAAATTCTATAGCTTAGCAACCGCGCGCAACACGAAGTGTTACGACACACATTCCATTTGCAACTTCATGCCAAAAGCACTACTCTACCCTGCTCCTCAAGGAGAAGTGTAGACGGAGCAGACCCATTTGCACGTTAACGCCTGCAAAGTGCAGCATGCAAAGTGCAGCCTGGAAACAGACAACACGTGTAGCCTGGCTGCCAGAAAGTGGAAGATGCTCACCAAACACGAAGCTGTCTGGCCTGAAGAGCTGGCCAAAGGGTCCGGACCGCACGGAGTCCATGGTTCCCGGCTCAAGGTCGACCAGGATGGCACGCGGCACATACTTGCCACCTTTGAGGTAAGGGAGGATGTCAACACGCGCCGCAATACAATTGAAAGCTCGCACATTCAAATGGTGGGTGTATGAGAACCAATTGAAATGTCGCAGCAAATTTACAACACATTGCAAATGATTTTACGTAATTGAAGAGGGCGAAGTAACTTGCGGATTGAAATATTGAGAAGAAAAGTGCATCTAGAGATGAACAGTGAACTTCAGAGACCCCAAAGATACGCGAGTTGCCGAACAGTCCTTCACGTGATCCGACAGGACCCAAATAAATATTAGTCACGGTAACCCAGGAATGCGGGAGAAATGAACTGGACGGACAAAATAAAGCTTTACGGAGCTTCGTGTTGACCGTCCCGTTTCTCCTCCGCTCCTGGAGTACCATGTCAGTATTGAATCAGCTCGCCTCCACACTTGCTTCAGGGAACTACGGTCACCACCAAGTACCACAACGAACCAGGTTCTTCGTCAATCACGAATTCGATACACTCATTTCTTTATTTTAAACACCTAAAGTGAGGAGACAATGTAGTACCGGAGGCCTCGTTGTAGTACACGTTGATTCGCTCCAACTGGAGGTCCGAATCGCCGTGGTAGCAGCCGGTTGGGTCGATGCCATGCTCGTCGGAGATAACGTCCCAGAACTGCAGGAAAAACGAACAATTACAAATTGTCGACGAACTCCCCGAAATTCTACAACGACAGCGCCGGCTTCACGGACAGGGGTTATTCCAGCTATTAGGAAACGCCGGTCCCAACAAGACGCGAGAAGAGGCAGTGCACATTATGGACTCGAAGAGGGACTTCCCTAAAACCTGGCTTTCCGGGTTTTAGGCGCTTGAAGGCCCTTTTCGGAGGCGACGAGGCTGCCTAAAATGGCGTGCAGGTGGAACGCGGTAGCGGCGAGCGAGGCGGATGGGCTCCTTGGCGGGGAAAAAAAGAAAAATGACCAACAAACAGGCAAAGAGCCAACTTACGCATTACTTATCGCGAAAGGGCAGGGCAAAATCAAGTAAAGGATTAAACAAAAAAAGCGATTAGTTTAAAAGCGCCGGAGGCGGAGAACAAACGGAATCCGCACGTAAAATGAACGACGGACCAAATGTGTTACTGGAACAAACGAGCTAGGTGAGTGGAGACGCCCTGTACTGGTGAAGTCGGTATTGGACACGCCTACAGGTGAGCAAGACGTCGCATTACGCAACACGAACGCTACATATGTGAGGGAAATAATACAGGGACTCTCGGCCCGCGTCCCGAAACACTTGTGGAGCTGCGAATTTTAAAAACGGGGCACCTAACAACTCGTTTGAATGACCGTTGATTAGGCCTAACCACTGCCAGAGCTGGAAACCGCAATAAGCACCATGCAGGAAACGGTTTGCAATATGAATTAAAATGACAAACGCAGCTTTCATACCTTCGCGCCGATTTGGTTGCCGCACTGGCCAACCTGGATATGAACGATTTCGCGCATCCTTCCTTCGTTGACGCAGACCAGCAACTACGAGGAAAAAAGAGCCGCGCCCTATAGTGCTATTTATAGACTTCTCTTTCTACCCCCCCCCCCCCCCCCCATAGTGCCACGGGGCTGGTCGATTGTATGCGCATGCGCCATTCGGTCGTCGTGTAGACGAGGCGATTCTTTGGTTTTGATTTGCCTCTTTTAAGAACGTGAAGTCCGGTGATAGGGCTATACAAATAGTGGTTCGACCCGAATAGCGCTGCGCTGTGTGCTGCGTCATTCATAGCCTTGACAGTGCAAGGGAAGCCAAGACGGCCAGGCCGGTTCTTTAAACAGATCAGAAGCAAGGCATGACACTGCGCTTTTCTTTTCGATTCTAAGCAAACCCCGATTAAAAAAAATATTTTGACATCTATGACGTCATTTTCGTAAAACGTCGAAATAGGAGGTCGATATTTTTACGTCCCCCGTCAATGCAGCCCGCAATCAACGGGACTCCCTTTCCGGAGGTGCAGTGGGGGTTAGCGGGGCTTGGGGCTAAAGCCCCTCCATCTGTTTGCGTTTGTCTTGCAAGTAGTAGCGTCAAATGCGCCAGTGCACGAGGCCCGTGTCTCGAGCGGCCCTTGGAAGCACATGGCGACGGAGAACCCGCTCGTGGCACGTGTCTTGCGCGGTTCCAGGACAATGGTTGGCAGCAGTGGCGTCACTAGGGTCAGTGGCACCCGCGGCGGTGCCCAAGGGACTTTACTTCGCCCTTTGCCAAGTTATTCTGAGCCGAAGAATGCCTTTGCTCAGGAGGTCTGAACGGGAATAAAATGAACCCGATTCCTCCCGACATTCGAGCTGCGCTTTGGGCAACGCTCGCTGTGGAGTCTCTAGCAGTAGGATAAACGAACCGATGCCTCCTCGGCATCCGGTGAGTCTCTGTGCCCAGAGGCTTCAATTCCCGATTGAAAATAATATGTGTAAAAAGACCATGTTGATTTAACCTGAGACTGGGGTAGAGAAGAAGCATCAAAACGTAGAAGGGACAGAAAATAGACAGGACGACGTCTCAAACTCAGCTAACTGGTTTATTTAGTCCACCTCCTTATATAGTCTCAATCTCAAGGTCATCTCCACCAACACAAAACACAAAAGGACGAAGTCTATACAGTTCAAGCGCCAGTCTTCACCACACAATGCAAGAACGTTGACAACCTTTACAGGTCGACGCGATAAGGCAACATCTATTGACCTTCAAACTTGAACAAAATGATCTCTTTCCCTCCTATTCCAGACACAGTTCAGATTACGAGACGGAGTGTCCAACGAGCCTGAATGTCCAACGAGACGAAAGATCCAATGATGGATATTCAGGCACGTTGGACATTCAGGCACGTTGGACATTCCGTCTCGGTTGGACCTTCCGTCTCGATGGACATTCAGGCTCGTTGTACATTCCGTCTCGATTGGACCTTTCGTCTCGTTGGACATTCAGGCACGTTGGACATTCCGTCTCGCCTGTCACGTGCTAGAATAATTTGTCTTGTTAATTATACAGACTTGTGTGTATATTTAATCCGCGTTCCTGCAGACATTGCTGTATTTTCGTCATACTAAAATGTCGTGCCACTAAAGCCGACGTTGACGAGCCTACAGAGAAACGCAGAGCAGACACAAATATTATAATTTCATCTATATATGAAGCCATGATGGTTAGTTAGCTGAGTGCCGATGCGCAGCTAAGTACCCGTCGGTTAAAAGTGTTGATCGTACGACGCAAAACGCTCCTTTGAGATTGACATTTCAAATGTTTCGAATGTTTCGATGACATAAATCAGCCAATTTGAAATATATAGTAAACTAGGGATGCGGTGTCTGCGTGTTCTGGTTTCAGCAGTTTGCACAAGCGTAAATTCCCACTAATAAAAAAAAAATTAAATAAAATTTACATCTAACGCGTTTATAAATACACGGGGGTGGGACTTGACAGCCCATGAGTAAATGCAGAACAATTGTGTGAATTTAGTACATTTTTATTTTTGTTCGTTTATCTTTGGAACAGACAACTACTTTCTGTACACTGCAGTTGCCAGTAGTTTACACACGCACGCGTTTCGTGCCAATAGGCTCGTATGGCACATACTCAAGCGAGAATACTGACATCACGCAGTGAGCAATGTTTTTGCATGGGACATGCATAGTGGTTCTCAGAAGCCTATGAAATTTAACTGGCTTCTGGAAGCACTCCGAAGCTCGCGATCCTGTCGAGATAGTTGATGGCGTCTCAGTACGTGGGAGCTTCACTTCTGATAAAGGACGCAAACGCGTCCATCTCGGCGTGCAGCAGATGGCTCCTGTTGACAACGGCGCTGGTGGTCGGTTTGTCTACAACCAGGGGGTCCAACAACAAAGCCTGGAAGCGGTTTTGCGCCACGTGCTGCGATACTTGCAGAAACTGAATTTAATCCGCAAGATCAGGATGGCGGCTGCCAAGACGACTGTGCAGCCCGTTGTGCCAGCCCTCTACCATGTTTGTCGTTCTTGTTTCTAGCCCTAGGCCAATTCGCAGAACGGAAATGGGGGGGGGGGGGGGGGGGGGGGAGTGCCCATTCGTCGAACTGTCGAAAAGAGTTGATTAGGGTGTCTAGATAGCCGGGGACAGTGGGAGTCAACAATGGTACCCTCTTTCCAAAAAAGAGAAGATGACAAATGAAGATCTCAGAATTTGCAAACGCTCAATAGAGAATCGTAGCCGGGTCGTTCAAAATTATAAAAGTCGGGTTCTATGTATACGTGAATACGTTCACTTGCGACCCTAGCATAATGGAATTCGGGAAGACCGAGCGAGGGGCTGACCTCCTCATCCTGTGGTCATATGTGCACTTGTAATGTGAGCATATGAATAAATCGCGGTCGCACTGTCGCAGCGGCTCGGCGACAGAGTTACAACCTGTTGAAATCCGATCGCAGCCTTGGTATGGTACCTGGGCGCGTATCGGTGCGATTGCTGCATGCCACGTCACCGAAAAACGCAGAGCAGAAACGACGGAAGCGAATCCTAAAAAGTATTGTATCAATTATTAATATTACCTACTTGTTGCTTAATACATGGTTCACTGCGACAGCAATCGCTTTGGTGGCCGAACCATGCGAAACTAATCGCCGCGATAAACGTGAATGGGCCGACTCCTCTGGACAATCACCGGACAAAAGCTCACCACTTTAGGACTTCACTTGCACAAAGGCTCAATGGAAGGAACATTGTATTTTACATATTTTTTTTTGTATGAGGATCGAATTTTTGTTTCTGGGGACCGGGAAGCCAAATCAGAAATGTCTGGAACTTACAACCTCGTTAAAAAAAAATACACTACAATTTAGTGTAATTACACAAACTACACCGCCTTGGCCTAACAATAATACTAACAATTTGACCAGGCGTTTCTCTCCCATGCGGGGGACATCATCTTTGCACGACCAGGGTCATCAATGGGGAAAATACATTAACCCGTAGAATACGGAAAGAAGACTGTGGCTGGGGATAAGCACGATTGACGATTCTAAAACCTCTTCGTGGACCCAGTTGTGGCGGTAACGCGTCACAAATAATGGCGTTACCGGTAACGCGTTACATTTTTCAGCAACGTAGTAACGTACTCGTCACTTTTTCAAAACAGTAAAGGGTAACGTATTTGCGTTCCTTATTTCAAGTCACGTGTAACGTAGTTACGTTACTCGTTACTTCTTCTTACAAATACTTAACAAAAATTACAATTCAACATTTTTCGTGTTTTAGGGTGCCAAGCCATGTAAATTTTTAAGTTTTTGTGTTTTCTTTGCGTTTTTTCTCGTGACTACTTGGTGAAACCGTAAAAAATATGAAGTAATTACGTTCAGTTTCTTCATGAACGTAATGTTTCTCGAAATATGGCTCTTATGCGTACCTGTACCGTCAAAACAGTAAAACGTGTTAATTCATAATTAAGAAAGTAACGCGAAAGTAACGTGCGTTACTTTTTATCGGTAACGAAAACGGTAAGGCATTCCTTCTATTTTGAAGTAACGTAGGACGGTAACGCGTTCCTTTTATTTGCAAGTAACGAGTAACGTATGTCGTTACTTTTTTTCGGTAACGCCTACAACACTGCGTGGACCCCACATTTGTTTCCGTGCCAGAGTTACGACGTTCTGAAAGCAAACGCGTGACCGATTGTGAATGGTCAACGAGTTCGGTCTTTGATCTTGTAGAATGTGTGACCTTTTTGCACGTCCTTTTTTTAATTATAAAAATTATCTTTATATTTACATATATAAAACGAACAACAAAATGTATTGTTGTTTTGGTGTTATGAAGTCTACGAAATACACGAGCATAATTTTCATTTTATTCGGGGGACTTCACAGAGGTAACGTCAGCGAGGCAAGCTCAGCGGCACACCAAAATAGCCGTGCAGCGAAAAGCCCGATACAGAAAAGCCCGGTGCCGAAACGACCACGTACCGAAACACCGCGTACCGAGATCCCCGCACCGAAACCTCCGGTTCCCTATTTCATCGAACGCGTCTTTCACCGCCGTCGTTTTCATTAATCCAACTTTTCCATATCCGTTGGATATTCAGACTCGTTGGACATTCAGGCTCGTTGGACATTCCGTCTCGGTTGGACCTTTCGTCTCGTTGGACATTCAGGCACGTTGGACATTCCATCTCGATTGGACCTTTCGTCTCGTTGGACATTCAGGCTCGATGGACATTCCGTCTCGATTGGACCTTTCGTCTCGTTGGACATTCAGGCACGTTGGACATTCCGTCTCGATTGGACCTTTCGTCTCGTTGGACATTCAGGCTCGTTGGACATTCCGTCTCGATTGGACCTTTCGTCTCGTTGGACATTCAGGCACGTTGGACATTCCGTCTCGATTGGACCTTTCGTCTCGTTGGACATTCAGGCTCGATGGATCTTTCGTCTCGTTGTACATTCCGTCTCGCCTGTCACGTGACCGATTGGACATTCAGGCTCGTTGGACATTCAGTCTCGTTGGACATTCAGGCCATAAGCGTTGGGCCAATACACGTAAGAACCACACAAAGCAAAAAATCACAAGCAGGTCGCACTTCAAACAACCTAAAAAAAAAATAAAAAATATAAAAAATATATAAAAAAAAATTACATTTTTAGAAAGCCTTTTGAATTGCTTCCAAACTGAAGTGAAGCCTGACTTATGCAGTTGCCTAGAGACTTTATCCGCACTGTCTCCCTTACTACTCTCTTTACATCGTTCCTCTCTTTGTGGATTACTTCCGTCTCCGACCAGAGCGCCGTGCAGTTGTTACATTCATGAATATGTTTTGCTATTTCCGAGTTTTGTGCATTGTTCTTTACATTTCTTTTACGTTCGTTCAATCTATCATTTATGCAGCGTGACGTCTGTCCTACATACTTAAATCCACACTCCAATGGTATCTCATATACAACACCAGTATCGCAACATACCGACTTTTCCCGATGAGCCTTTTTGCACTCAGTCACACCTGTTTGAAATGGCGTCAGTTTGCTTAATCTAAAATCTGAACTAAAGACCGTGTCTACTCCAAACTGTCTCGCACATGCCTTCAGGTTGTGAGAGATGTCATGATAATATGGGATTACAGCAAAGCGGTTCCTCGATTTCTCTTCGGTTTCTCTCCTGCCTTTCATAAACAATTCTAATTGCCTTTTTATAAAACTGTCATCATAACCTACACTAAGCAACCTTTTCCACTGTCTTTCTACTGATTCAGTGATATGATGGACACATGACCTTTCTAACGCGTTCCTGACCAAAGACTTTACAATCCCCGCCTTTACGGTCTTCGAATGACAACTCATTCTTGGCAAAACCGGTTTCGAGTTTTCTTTACCATATTCCCAACATAACCCTCGATTAACGTGAATACGTAAATCGAGAAACTGCAGAACATCATCTTCCGGTTTTTCCACTGTAAACTTAAATTCTGGAGCCGTTGACCTTATCACACCTTCTATGGTTTCTGTTAGACCTTCCGTAAACGCGTGTGCGAGACAGTTTGGAGTAGACACGGTCTTTAGTTCAGATTTTAGATTAAGCAAACTGACGCCATTTCAAACAGGTGTGACTGAGTGCAAAAAGGCTCATCGGGAAAAGTCGGTATGTTGCGAGACTGGTGTTGTATATGAGATACCATTGGAGTGTGGATTTAAGTATGTAGGACAGACGTCACGCTGCATAAATGATAGATTAAACGAACATAAAAGAAATGAACAATAAAGGAACAATGCACAAAACTCGGAAATAGCAATACATATTCATGAATGTAACAACTGCACGGCGCTCTGGTCGTAGACGGAAATAATACACAAAGAGAGAAACGATGCAAAGAGAGTAGTAAGGGAGACAGTGCGGATAAAGTCTCTAGGCAACTGCATAAGTGGGATACGGTCCATTCGTCACATGCGCACTCGTCACAGGACGATTGGTCACAGGACGATTCGTCCCACAGGAACATTCGTCACAGGATGACTCGTCACGCGGGCAACCGGTCCCACAAGAGTTCGTCCACAAACAATGTATTGTTCTATTTGGTTTGGACAGATAAAGTGGGTCACCTCTTATCTTAGCACGTCTTTCGCTTCTCAAGGGTGAAGAATTTGCAACAAACGTTTTAGATTCTGGTTCCGTCCAGAGCGGTGACTTTTTTAACTCATATTTCATTCGAAAAGATGGAGGTGATCGCCACAGAGAGAGGTGGAGCTCTGCTGCTTCACGAGGGGTTCTCGTACACATGCAGCAGAAAGAATGAGATTTCTTATTGGATTTGTCGCAAAAGAGGAGAATGCAAGGCAAAAGTAACAACTGATTTGGCTGCCAGTCGCATTATTGCCCGTTCAAGCCAGCATACGCAGGCGGGGGACCCAACTGAGATCAACCTGCTGAAGATTCGTCATATTATGGAAGGAAAAGTGGGTGAGTGCCTGAAACTTTTCTGCGTTGAATAATGGAAGATTCGTTTTTCTAACCATTGGTTTATTTCACAGTGGGAAGTCGTGAAACTCCTCACCAGATTCTTTTGCACGCTGCTTCCACCGTGAGCGAGGACACCGCGTCTCAAATAACCCCCCCCCCCCCCCCCCCCCCCTTTCATCCCTTCGGCGAACCATCAGGAGGCAGAGACAGCGCATGACGTTCACTTACAGCATCCCGTCTGCAAGAGGAGGCATCCGAATCCCCGATCAGTTTGAGGTACTGTCCAAGACTAAATGATAGTGGTGGTTTTCTTAATTTTCATATCTGATTGTAGGTCACGAGCAAAGGCGAGTCCTTTCTTCTGCACGACAGCGCGGACGGCGACCAGGCGAGGCTTCTCATCTTCGCAACAGAGGGGAACATGGGCTATTTGGCTCAGTCAAACGTCTGGTTGGTGAATGGTACGTTCAAAGTGACACCCCAGCTCAGTGGCGTACCAACTTGTTTTTGAGCGGGGGGGGGCGGGGGCAAATCAGACCCCCCCCCCCCCCCCCAGGGCCTGGGGGTGGTGCCCTTGGGCGCCGCCGGCCAGTGTTTGCCCTGCCCAGTGGCGGCTGTTTCAAGGGGGGGGGGGGGGGGCAAAACACATGCCTTGCCCCCCCACTCTGAGAACTGGAGGGGGGGGGGGGCAAGTGCCCCCCTTGCCCCCCCGGTCGGTACGCCCATGCCCCAGCGGTTTTATCAACTGTACACGGCGCACGCAATAGTTCATGGAGCGGTCGTGCCAATGGCCTACGGGTTGCTGCCAAGCAAGATTGAAGACACCTACACAAGGTAATCCCTCTTATGTTGCATCGATAGTTTTAGTGCTTGTAGTTGGAAACGTTACGTGGCATAATTTTCTAAACGAAACCCTTTTTATTCCCTTCTTTTGTTAGGGTTTTTGCAGCTCTACTCAATTTCTTGGGTCCCCTGAGCGTTCAGGTCATCTACTCGGACTTCGAGATCGCAGCTATAACCGTCATCAAACGCCTTTTGCCTAACGCGAGGATCCAAGGATGTTTTGTTTTGTTTTTTTCATCTAAGTCAGTCCGTTTACCGGAAGGTCTGTGCATCAGGTCTGCAAAATAGATACAACACGGACGAGGACTTCGCGGTGCAGGTTAGTATTCTATATATTTATGGAGGAATAATCAATCATTCACTGTTGTCTAATCCACACCGCATTGCACTTCCACCACTTCAATGTTTTACAGATGAGAATGTTCCCAGCACTTGCCTTTCTTCCGGTTGGCGAGATACCTGAAGCCTTCCAAGATCTGCTGGAGGTCATCCCCGCGGAGGCTATCCGTGTGGCTAACTATTTCGAGGACACATATGTAGGCAGGCCCCGTCGAAATGGCCTGTGTTCCGCGCTCTTTTCACCGGAAGTGTGGTCTGTGAGGCGAAGTAACAACAGCGTCGAGGCGTGTCACAGGGGACTGCTGGTAAGCTTTTCTTGTTAAATCTCGAGCGAGGCTGTGTTTAGAAGGTTATTGAGTTATAACGAATTTTACGTATCACGTTCGACTGGGCTTTCTTTCTTTTTTCAGAGGAACGTGGGGTGCGCAACACTAAACTTTTTCCTGGACTGCATTAAGAAAGAGCAGTCTTTCATGTAGATGAAGATCGCACAGTCTGAAGGCGGCACGACGTTAACAAGGACGTCCAAGAAGCACGCCGATTGCAACAGGCGAATCCAGTTCATCGTTGGACAGTACGACAGCACCAGACGCCTCAACACTCTCAGCCTAGGGCATTGACCAGGAGCATTACTTTCTAAAATCTTGTAATGATCAGAGCAATAAAGTTGCAATTTCAAATTTAACTTCTTTTTCAAGTTCTCCTATATTTTAGCAACGTGGTGCGAATATTTCATGGTATTTATGCATATACCGTATCATGATTGCGCTATGCAAATCGGCACAACCTTATGCATAACGTACATTTACACACAAATTCATTTCATAAAGGACCACGCTTATTGTTTTAGCTGCATGGTCAACAGGGAATCTGGGCAGTTCCAGAATTCACATTTTACTATCGTCCCCTGCCCGCTCAATGTGACCAGTGGTCCGCGTGACAAGTCATCCTGTGACGAATGCTCCTATGTGACGAATCGTCCTGTGACCAATCTTCCTGTGACAAGTGCGCATGTGACGAATCGTCCTCATCCCTGCATAAGTCAGGCTTCACTTCAGTTTGGAAGCAATTCAAAAGGCTTTCTAAAAATGTTATTTTTTATTTATTTTTTTATTTATATATATATATATATATTTTTTTTTTTATTTTTAGGTTGTTTGAAGTGCGACCTGCTTGTGATTTTTTGCTTTGTGTGGTTCTTACGTGTATTGGCCCAACTACCGTTTCAGTGTGTGCGTGTTTTTTTTGTTTTTTTTTGGAGAGGGCGAGTTTTGATTCAGAAGTATGAACTGTGTCTGGAATAGTAGGGAAAGAGATCCTTTTGTTCAAGTTTGAAGGTCAATAGATGTTGCCTTATCGCGTCGACCTGTAAAGGTTGTCAACGTTCTTGCATTGTGTGGTGAAGACTGGCGCTTGAACTGTATAGACTTCGTCCTTTTGTATTTTGTGTTGGTGGAGATGACCTTGAGATTGAGACTATATAAGGAGGTGGACTAAATAAACCAGTTAGCTGAGTTTGAGACGTCGTCCTGTCTATTTTCTGTCCCTTCTACGGTTTGATGCTTCTTCTCTACCCCAGTCTCAGGTTAAATCAACATGGTTAATATTTACCAGCTCGCCTGCACCCTTACGATTTTTTCTATGTGTAAAGGACTTTGGATCCGCAGCTCTTTCTTTTTTTGTGTGTGAGCGACCAGCGACGACTCCGGACTCGCAATGCCGATCAGTGTTGCCAACTCCAAATTCAGAAACCCGCCGCAAGAATCCCGAAAACTGCTAAATTTATAATGTTGCGCAAGAAGGGCCAAATCAGAGCAGGCAGACCCTGGCGTCCGACGTGAAGCTCAAACTCTTGCAAGGCAGCTCACGGACATTAAGTTTCTCGTTTCCATTGGTGTGCAGTAC
This sequence comes from Ixodes persulcatus, assembly GCA_013358835.2. Taxonomy (NCBI): domain Eukaryota; kingdom Metazoa; phylum Arthropoda; class Arachnida; order Ixodida; family Ixodidae; genus Ixodes; species Ixodes persulcatus. The sequence continues at coordinate 73,310 of JABSTQ010006135.1, forward strand.
GACATTCTTTTTCAAGTTAATGTTGTAAGCAAGAACATGCAATGCAAAACGAAGGACATCGTAGTAACCACCCAGCTGCTGAAAGCATGCAGCGATTACATCGACAATTATCGTGATGTCGGGTACGAAACTTTACTGACAACCGCGAACGGTCTTGCCGAGAGCATGGGCGTTGACTGTGTGATAAAACCGGCCCCTCGACTGCGGCGGGAAAAGCGCCAATTCAGTTATGAGTGCCAAGACGAGGTTGATGATGTCGAGACAAAATTCAAGCGAGAGTTCTTCTACGAGATGATTGATACCGTAAAGATGTCGATTGAAAAAACGCTTCACGCAGATGGAGCAGCACGTGAGCCTCTGGGGGTTCCTTTACGACCTCACCCCACTTCCCGACAAAGCAGAACTTCTTAAACTGTGCCAAGGCCTTGACCACGCACTGAGAAACCTAGAAAGTGCAGACATCGACGGTGCAGATCTCTGCGAGGAGCTGATCTAGCTGTGCAGCCTGCTACCCACTGGATGCAGTGCTCGCCAGTACGTCCTCCAGTTCATTCTGGACAACCATCTACGTGACAACTTCCCTTATACGTGGGTGTCATTGAGGATCCTCCTCACTTTGCCAGTGTCAGTGGCCACCGCTGAGATGTTTCCCAAAATTAAAGCTTAGTAAGGCATACCTAAGATCAACCATGGCAGATGACAGGCTATCGTCATTGGCAATTTCGTCCATTGAAAACAGGATAGCGTCTAGCCTGGATATGTCGCAAGATGTAGCCCAATTAACAATGTTGAAGGCTCGGAAGGTTGACTTCTAGGGTATTTGACATGGTTAACTTGTGCTTCTGTTTTCTTTGTCCATCAGACGTCAGCTTGCTATGGGAGACCCACAACTGAAATTTGGTTAATCTGAGAAATAAATGTATTTTGAACCTTTGAACACGGTGCCGACAAAACTCTCAATGCTCGCGAATGTCGTTCGTTTTTAGGATGTGGTTTTCGACTGACAACGACAAAATCGCGACCATTCGCGCTGGGTCACTCTGGCATGTTTACTGACGTGATGCGGGTGCGCAAATAGGGGTGGTTGGGGGCGCCACGGCCGCAGTTTGCCCAGGGCGCTTGCTGCTCTAAGGCCGGCCCTGACTCCACGTAACTATAGTCTGTTACAACTCAAGAAGGTAAGGCGAGGGAAAGGAAGGCCGGGGAGGAGGAAGCAGACGAAATGCTGGAGAGGAGAGGAAGTTTCCCCCTCTCCTCTCTAGCATTCCGTCTGCTTCCTCCTCCCTGGCCTTCCTTTCCCTCGGCCTGTCTTCTTGAGCTGTAACTTACTATAATGAAACAGAGTATAGAGGACATGATGTTTTTTGAAACAATCACGACTCATGAAAGATTGATAAGACCCTGTTGGTATGTTTATTTTTAATTTTTAGTGGAATAGACCGATCTCCCCTAGCGTTCGGTGCATGTGTGAAGCCGCCATAACTTTAGTTCACAAGAGGCAGGCGGCAGTGCTTGAGACACCTCGTGCCGTCTCGTGCTTTGCACGAGCAGAGCTGCAGCGATGTCGGGGCACGTGCAGAAAGACGCAAGTTCCTTCGATGCACTACGGCAGCGGTGGCTTAGCCAAACTGGCCCGTGAAAGCGGCCTATTACGACTAAAAAAATTTAAATTATTTGTATAGGGAGTATTCACTGGCGGCCATATTCGTGTGCGCGGCTGCTGAGCGCGTGCTGACGGCGAGCTTCCGCAGTTCTTTTGAAACGTGCATTCCGCACCATCAAGATTGCCGGTCTTAGCACCCTATTAATGTGGGCTCGTTCAGAGCATGCGCTCTAGACATCACCCACAAATATGGCGCCCAGTGAATACTCCTTATAGGTTAGATAATTCCTTGTTCAATATCTGCCAAATATAATTGTTAGATGTACATCCTTTAAAGGGACGCTGAAGCGAAATTTTGATTTCAGAAAACAACGCAGAAGCGCTGGGCGGGAGGCTACAAACCCGAAAGCATCACCCATAAAGCGATATCTCCAACGTATGGTCGTATAATTGTGAAAGAAGAGCGCGCTTGAACTATGGTCAAAAAGGCCCATGACGTCGCGATTCTCGTTTCCTCCTCTTCTCGCTTTGACTTCGCGAGGACGCAAAAAAGGAAGGAATCAAGGCCGTTTTCCCCCCTCCTCAACTCTTCTGCAGGAGACGCGACGTCGCGATTCTCACTCAATCGCATCCTTATTTTTGCAAAAATACGGCCATCCGTTCGAGGTGTCTCTTTATGAGTGGTGTTTTGGGGTTTGTGGCGCCCCATTAAACACTCCGGCTAACTTATTTTGTGAAATCCAAATTTCGGTTCAGTATCCCTTTAAGGCCTGTTCACCATACACTACACCTGTTCTGCAGGGTTCTGAATCTGGGTGAAGCCTTTAAAGTGATCGCATAAGTCGGTTTGGGGATGCATCACGCTACGATTTACGACGGAGGTGCCCGAAGGTAGTGGAATCACTGCATCAAAAGTTCAAAGAACAAACTTACCCGAGTAAAAGGTAAAAATATGATAACTATTTTTTTTTTACCTACGGCGCCTGTCTGCTAACTGTGCACCGTCTCAACGGCTCAATAACCGACAGATGGCGACATCGGCCCCTGCGGCTTGTCGCTGCTCAGCAGCCGCCCAGTCGCACCGAAACCAGACAACCTTTTTGAGTCATAGACGGTGCACACTTTTTTATTTTAATTGGCGAAGCTCACAGCCACGCCAGCCCCCATATAGCCTTGACTGAAAGAGAACCAGACGTCGCAAACGCGATGCATATCGGGAGATCTTCTGAGACATTAGTTTTGAATAATGTTTTCCCGTCTTTTTAAGCAAAACAATTGGTGTCTCCATGGTATGGACAGAACGTGGTTGACATTTAGACAATAAAATAGGCACTACAATTTCGTTGAAGTATCACTTTAAAACCATTCTGCCCTTTTACCATATTTTTAATATCAGTAGTATTAGTATTGCTTTGAAGAAACTGCCTTATATTCACTTTTGAGAAAAGTCCACTCCCCACCGGGTTTGCAAGGTTCATACGATGACGTCGGAAACATCTGTTCTGTTGATGGTCAGTACATTTAACTTAAATGCTTGTGCTTTTTTGGTTACAGGTCCCTTCCAGCACTATGCAGGGAAGAGAATGGCCAACAGCAGACTGATTCCAGGAAGAGTAATTGCATCTGCCGCTACCACGGATAACGAGCAAGCTGCAACGTCTAAGAAGGAGCAGTCATGGTGTTTATCATAAAGAAGTTGAGGTGAAAAATCTGACTCTCATATTATGTCTTTTCAAATTCTGTAAAGTTTGAGATAATTTATTTCAATATTTTAGGACTGCTTAAGGAAAAACTTTGAACTTATGGTATGGCTCTATCAGGGTGTGACATACTTCATTGCCGCCTACTGGATTTTCCACTTCCAGTATGCGAAGAAGGCACATAAGATGCTGACTTTCATTGAGCATGGTTTTGGGGACTGTGCTACATGAAGCCGCGGGTGAAGGTACTGGAATTGATCAACTTCTACAGAGCGATCGTGGCTTTTGTACCACAGTTGGCCTAGCAAACCCTACACTGTAATAAATACCCCTGTCTGATGGGCATTTAAATGGCCTTCAGAATGAACTCCTTCTAAGAATCAGCAAACCAGCTCACGATCTCGGCTCTGCCTGTGCCCTTCGGTGTTCACTTGTTCGCAGTTATTTTTGAGGAGTTTCCTCTGAAGGCCATTTAAATGACCGTCCTGACAGGGTATAAGCCAGTTTGCGCCCAAGGCAACATGAGCTCTTGCCACACGACGTGTGCAAGAAATGTACATAATGTGTGCAATAAATTTATTTTGTGCATGATGCTACGTGCTTATGCCTTTCCTTTCACACTTCCTGACTTTGAAGAAACCCCTTAAAGGTAGCAAGGAAATACTCTTGGAAATCACCATTCAAACTCCTAGGTGGATGCGAAGGAATACTCCCGTAGGTACACATAACTCCCAGGAGGATGTGAAAAAAGACTCCCGTGGGCTCACATAATAACTCCCATATGGATGTGAAAGAATAGTCCCACAAGTGCACATAAAAATCCCATACGGATGTGAAAAAATAGTCCCATAAATGCACGTAAAAACTCCCGAATGGATGTGAAAGAATAGTCCCATAAATACACGTCAAACTCCCATATGGATGTGAAAGAATAGTACCACAAGTGCACATAAAAACTTCCATATGAATGTGAAAAAATAGTCGCATAAATGCACAGAAAAACTCCGATATAGATGTGAAAGAATAGTCCCACAAGTGCACATAAAAACTCCCATATGGTTGTGAAAATATAGTCCCATAAATGCACGTAAAAACTCCCATATGGATGTGAAAGAATACTCCCGTGGGTCCACGTAAGAACTCCCAGGTGGATGTAAAAGACTATTCCCGTGAGTCCACGTAAAAACTCCCATAAGGATGTGAAAGAATACTCCCATGGGTCCACCTAGGAACATTCTGATGGAAGTAAATAAATACTCTCATTGATCCATGAACAGACTCCCGTGCTCATGGGAGTTCTGTACTTACCCCCTTGCACCCCCCCAAAAAACTCTGGCCTGCATGGGAGTTAACTCTGAACTCCCATCCGGCAGAGTATATAAAACTCCCATATGGGAATGCGCTAGAGGACAAGCGATTTACTCCCATCTGGGTATATTTTCGTTTAGTGTGATATATAGTTACCATACCCGACTCCAAGCGATTCCGACTAGCCCTTCGAAACCACTTGTACTGACCCACCCCCTCTATAACGCCCCCGAGGCGTTGAGGGTATGTATAAATAAATAAATAAATAAATCGGAGCCAATCCAAGGTCATGTGAGTGTCATGTGACCTTGGAAAGGGGGCACAGCGACTACAGCGACGCGCGGAAAGCGTATCACGGGCTACGTTCGCGAGCGGGATTGGCTAGGATAGCTCGTAGCGTCCACTGCGTCCGGATGTAAGGTGAAACAGAGTATAGGAACCTTAGTAAATCCTGAGATGGTCACCGGCCAATTGAATATCTTTCCAATGTAGGCTATATAAGGAGGTGGAGTAGTAAAGGGGAGAGTGATTCAAGTGTTGTCAAATGTTTCATGTTGTTTGTGTTCGCTTCCTTCATGTACTTCGTTCCCAACAAGTTGCATGATTTTTTTTAGCGCAGATAAAAAAATTCGATTGAGACAGCCACTAAAATTTTATTCAAATTCAATTGAAGATTGAAACATAGCTACCCAAATTCTACTGAAATTCAATTGCGGCCCATATTCTGTAAAAACTCAATAGTGGCACTTAAAAAAAAACACAGACACACACACACAAGGGTTTTAATTTAAACTCAACACGGTGTATTGAGTGAATTCTTTATAAGTTCAATTGCAACTAATTTAATTTTTTTTCTAAGGGCGGACGCGGCTGTCTGCTGTCAAGGACTCAAAAATGGCGATGTACTCGGAATGCTCCGCGCGCAGCCCCCACATTCCCGCACTTGTTTGTGTGCGGTGAAGTTATGCATGGTCTTGTGCTTATTGGACGATCCCCACCTCCCCCATCAGAGTGCACTTAAATATACTAGTCGAATTTGTTTCACACATTTCATAACGCCGGCTTTTGCTAGGAATCTCACATTGACTGTACATAGAGTTTATCTTTGAAATTTATTTTCTGTAGTCTCCGTGGACTAAATTGAAAAATAATCGTCATATTCGTGATCCTGGAGGCCACATTAAAAATATGTAGGTGTTTTTACTCAAATAGAGAACCGCTTCAGTTTCCCTTTAAGGCATTTTAGTATTCGTTCCACGCAGTGAGATAGAAGACTGCCGTCGATAATCAAAACAAGGCCATCAGCGCCCTTCTACGATTCCTGCGAGACACCGGTTGAAAGGACGAACTGTGTGATGTACTGAACTGAATGCTATTCCTCTTGTGTGCTGACATTTTCTTAGTGTCGTACACCGTGTGTATATAGTATTGTCACAAACTCTGGCACCGGCCGACTCTCCCGCGATCTCTTTCTTTGTGTTTTTGTGCTGCTCGCCGTGCCCCTTCGCCAATTTGCCTTTTCGGTGGGCCGCCTCGCGTTGCGGCGACCACAAACGGGAAGACTAAAGCCGGTTTTGTTTGTTTCTTCTTTTTTTCCTTCGGGGGTGCTTCGGCGCCGACAAAGGTGGGAAATACGTCGCCGAGGAGAGGGACGGTTGGGACGGTTTTCGTGGGGAGTGGATAGTTTCGGGGGAGAGCTTTTTGGGTCTTCAAGGAGGCAAGACGTTCGTGGTTGCGGGGTGAAGTCGGCGGAAATAGTGGCCCGGCAACGCGATATCTTCTGAGTCTTCTTCATCGTCACCGCCGCCGCCGCCGTCTTCCTGCCAGCTCACCACCGCCGAGAGCCCGACGATCCTCTTCGACACCAAATTTAAGTGAGACCCGTCCGTACACTTCGGACTTTACTTTTGCGGACGTTTTATTTTTGACTTGCTCTCCGTCCGTGGTTTTGTTGCTTGATTTCATTGTCTTTATTTTGTATTGCTGTAGCGCGCCAACCGTTTTCTTTTTTGTTTCTTTTGGTTGAATCTCCGTGTGGAGGAGCTTTGGGGTTTTCTTTTTGTTGTGTATTGTTTGCCTTGTGCCAAACCTTGGAATTTATATTTCTATTTTGTTTTTAAGTGAATATATTGTTCATTGTTCAATCTATATGTGTCCGCCTGAGCTCATTCCGTTCTTCCCCAACTTGGGCACACGCGCCAACCGCGCGGGCTGACCGGCCTCAACAAAAATAAATGTTGTCCACAGTCGTTGTAGAGGGCCAGCGGGCGAACCGTCAAGGGGGAATCGCGCCTCTAACCTCCAGGCGGGGGCGACTGTGACAAGTATATATATTTCAGGAGGGACACGCGGTCACAAAAGGACTGAATATTTTTCTCCCAAATACTTGTTCATTCAAGATACTGTAAACTAGTGTATAATCTGTTTTTGTTTTTGTTGTTTTATAATCTTCTCTTTCGCTTCTCTTCCTTCTGTTCTATCTAGTACCCAACCTACACCTCTCCTCTCCTCTTCTTTTCTTCACGAAGTAGCAAATCAGCTATAAATGCAGGTCGACCTCTTCGTGTATGTGGGGGATTGGTGGCCGAGTGGGCTGAAGTTGCCACTCTCCCAGCGCTGGACTGGCTGGGACGCTCCAAGCATCCACTAAGGTCCATTTGGGGTGAAACGGAGTACATTAGCATCCAGATCCAGACTTTCAGCCTCCAGGCAGCTCCCGGGCTCCACACTGTCCAGACATGATAAGACATCAAACCCGCTTCTCTCGGACAAGGCGAGAGTGGGAGAAAGCAAAGGCGCGGCAAGAAATAGAAAGTAGGACGATGCGTAGGAAAGGGCGGGAAGGATCTTCTACTAGAAGGAAGGCGCCGTCCGCGCCTTGGCTTACAGGCGCGAAGAAAAAACAACGATGTTTGTGGTGGATCCCGGGACAGAGATTGGAGCAGCCTGTTGTCATGATTTGCAGCAAGATGAAAAATAGTTCGCTTGAAGTTGAAACTAAGCAGAACAAGTCATTTTGGGGTAGCCAAGCTAGAAAAGTAAAAAATAGGCATTTATAGCCGGGAAACGGTAATTTAGGCTCACACTTCGAATAGACCCTTTCCGAAATTCAGTGCCATCTGGTGGTTCGTAAAGCAGTTTAGGTTTTGCCATATCAATGGCGGAGATGAACCTGTATCGGCACCGTCACTTTCGCAAGCCAACGGCACGCGAGTTGTTCAGTGTGAGTTCTTTCTCGATCACTTTCAGTTCGATGGTGACCAAGAACCTGCATTCAGAACAAAGCTCCAACCCACTCAGATGCCTCGAGAAAATTCTATACACCAAAGGGCTTTAAAGCCAATTGTGTGCCGCCCACTGATTGAGTGAATCTGAGTTATTGGAATTAAACGCTTACGTAGCTCTTGTGTTCCATTCCTACGTCGCGTCGTGCTGACCCCCCGAATATACAGGCCTCGCATCATCCGCTTAGGAGCATCTTCAACGTCTTCCTTTATCAGTCAGTAGAAGGCCGCCATTGGTATGGCACAGATGCCGTTCCACAGATGATGATAGTGGTCAAAGTGGCCAGACGGAATTTCGGAAAGGGTCTATTAGGCATTTAAAGGCACTATAAAACCACTCCTAAACCGCTTCTTAACTCATGATGCGTGCTCATATATAGAAAAGGCACGATAGGGACCAGAGGAACTAAATAGGCATTTGCCAAAAGATCCGGCCTCTAGTCATAACTTAACACACACTTCCTTAATTAAATAAATTCTCATTTTGATTTGCTACTTGTATTTAAACAAATCACATTTTAATATTATAAATAAATATATAAACAAAAAAATACAAACTGTTATGGATAAACACAGTTGGAAGTAGGCACTTAATTAAAGGGCAACTCCGCTCAATTCCGAAGACTTCGAGATAATGATAGTGATTTTGAATTAAGAAACCCTAGTAAAAAACACTACGTCGTTTGCTTCGCGAAAAAAGGGATATATATTTTTAAATCTAATTTTAAACACGAGCGGAAATCGAAACCGAAACTTCGGCTCCGTCCGGCAACATTGCGGCTGCGTATTTTCGGCACTGATTTGATGTCCAGGGGGCGCGGTCAGTGACGTCACGGACGGTTAAATTCTATTTGGTGTTTTTTTATGTAAAGGCGTTTTATTTTGGAACCCGCCGACTGCATTTTGAAACGTCGGTCGGTCGGTGAGTGAGTGCGCGTGGTCGGGTGCTCGGCGGTGTACTCGCTGGTGTGTGTCGACGTGCCGCCTGTGCTCGTCGCATCCAATTTCGTTCGCCCGGTGCCGTCGGTCACTCCTGCTGCAAAAGAAGATTCGTACTGACTACAGTACCGTCCGACGGCACTTTTGCAGAGCGTTCAAGTGCCGTCCGACGGTACTCCACCGACGATACTACGCGTAGAGTGCCGCCCGAAAGTCGCGTATAAAATTAATTGTCAAAACGTGATTTCCGAAGCTGTAGCGTGGCTTAGCGGTCAAGATGTCTGCCTCATCCGTTGTTGTTTTGTTGTTGTTTTTTTTGTCTTTTTTTTACATTTATTTTTATTGGGGCATTTGGCGATATTTACGACATTTATTTTTTATGATTAACACTGAACAAAAAAAGAATGTTGTCGACGGCAGTGCTAAAAGCGCGAGCTAGTTGCTTTGGATCGCACGGCACGAGCGCTCCTGCAGCGGGTGCAGTCATGCCAGTCAAGGCTACTCGCTCGCCGCTTGCACGGCCTTCGGAGCTATTCTATGCAAGGGTGATAATCGGTCGTATTACACACACGTACGGCGCCAGAAAAATGCGTACGAAATTACTGCGGCTGGGCTCTGTCGCCTCCGGTACACGTAATCTTCATTTGCAACAGGAGCGACGGACGGCACCGGGCGAAGTTTGAAAATGGAGAGCGCTTATTTTGATGTTCCTGAGAACGCGACGAGTACAGGCGGCAACGTCGATGTAACGGTGCTGCTACTCTAGCAACCTGCTGCACCGTGGGCAGCGCCACCGCAGGCTATTTAAGGGACGCACCATTAAACTCCATCCTCTTTTCTTCAATCGCTACCCCACGGCTCGTGTCTTTATTCGATACATGGTGTCAGAAGTGGGATATGGAAGGATTAAGAGCACCTACAGAGCTCCAGCTGACGGGAAATGTTGCCGAAAACTGGCGTCGCTTCAAGCTGCGGCTAGAGGTCTTCATGACGGCAACAGAACCCACCGCTAAAAGGAACGATCGGCAGAAGACAGCCCTGCTCCTTCATGTTGCCGGAGAAGAGGCCCAGGAGGTCTACAGCACCTTCCAGCTCGGTGAGCAAGTGACGTACGCTCAAGTCTTAGCCAGATTTGAGGATTACTGCACACCGAAGAAGAACGAAACGTATGAGAGATACGTCTTCAGAACACGCATCCAGGCCGAGGGTGAGCCATTCGAGCAATTCTATCGCGACTTACAGTTGAAATCCAAATCGTGCGAGTTTTCGATGCTGACGGGGTCAATGATCCGAGACCAAATTGTATATGGAACTGCAAGCAAGAAGCTGCGCCAAAGACTTCTTCGGGAACCCGATCTGATGTTAGAAAAGGCTGTGAAAATGTGCAAAGCGGACGAAATCGCTGCCAAGCAGATGAAGGCATGGGAGGAGCCAGAAACGACGGTCCACGTCATTAAGGGTAGAACGTCGGAGGGGCGAGTGTCTATCCAGAAACAAGGCGAACAGAAAGACCGGTGCGCAAAGTGCAACTTTTTTCACCGGGGCCCTACTTGTCCAGCTTTGGGCAAAGTTTGTAGAAGGTGTAACAAGAAAGGCCATTTTGAGGCGTGTTGCAAGATGGACCGAGTGCATGAAGTAAAAAACATCGTGGAACAAGAAAGCGAAAGCAGCCAAGATTTCGACATTCTTGAAATCAGCGGGTGCAGTGAAGGACGTGGTTCCGAGTGGCTGGCACCGGCAACTGTGGCTGGCAAGGAGATCTTATTCAAAGTGGACACCGGAGCTCAAGCAAACTTACTGCCACTCTCGTGGCTGCTGCGTGCCAGAAAGAACATTGAGCTGCAAAAGAGCGCTGCAGTCCTGCGAAGCTACAACGGCGGTGTGATTTCCCATAAAGGAAAAAGCAACTTGATGGTGTCATGCAACAACAAGCAAGGCCTAGTGGAATTTTTTGTGGTAAAGAAATCCCGTACTCCGATTTTGGGACTCCAAGCCTGCGAGCAGTTTGGTTTGGTAAACCGAATATCAGCGGTCAGCGACAACACCAACGCAATCATTTCTGACTTTCCGGGGGTATTCAATGGCTTGGGCTGCATCAAGAAAACCTACCACATGGTGCTTAAGGAAGGAGCCCAGCCGGTTGTTCAAGCAGCACGGAGGGTTCCTCAAGCGTTGCGAAAACCATTGGAGGCAGAGCTGCAACGTCTGTCAGCCGCCGGAATCATCCGGAAGGTTGACAAGCCCACCAACTGGGTAAGCCCTCTGGTGATCGCTCACAAAAAAGACGGGAACATTCGAGTGTGCTTAGACCCTCGTCATATTAATGAATGGGTGAAGCGTGAGCATTATCAGCTTCCAAAACGCGAGGACATTGAAGCAGAACTTGCGGAGCACAGTGGTTTTCTACCCTTGATGCTAACTCTGGTTTTCATCAGATACCGGTAGACGATGACTCCGCAGACATTTGCACGTTCGCCACTCCGTTTGGGCGGTATCAGTACACGCGACTACCTTTTGGAATTGCCTCAGCTCCTGAAGTCTTTCAAAAAACAATGTCAGAAATACTTGAAGGTTTGCCGGGAGTTCGTGTGTATATAGACGACATACTTGTCTGGGGAAGAACCGAGGCCGAACATGATGAACGTCTACGGGCAGTGTTAAGCCGAGCAACGCGAGAAGGTCTCACACTCAATTTAGAGAAGTGCAAGTTATCATGCAAAGAAGTCACTTTCCTAGGAGACGTGATAAATCAGAACGGAATCAAACCGAGCCCGAACCTAGTTCAGGGTATCCACGACTTTCCGACGCCGGATAACAAAAGTGATGTGCAGCGTTTGTTGGGATTTATAAACTATTTTGGCAAGTATATACCTAATTTGTCGTCCAAAACAAACCTATTACGTGACATCATCAAAGATAGAGCTGTATTTGAGTGGACTGGTGCACATCAAACAGAGTGGGAGGGCCTGAAGACACTCCTAGTGACCGCTCCGACACTTGCGCTCTTTGACCCTGAGAAACCAGTGAGAGTATCGACAGATGCGTCGCAATGCGGATTAGGCGCTGCATTAATGCAACTGCACGAAACTGGGTGGCGGCCAGTGGCGTACGCCTCGCGAGCTCTGTCAGATACAGAGACCAGATACTCCCAGATTGAAAAGGAGACCCTGGGAGTCACTTACGGGCTCGAGAGGTTTCATGATTTTGTGTACGGGAGGGAGGTTTTAGTTGAAACGGACCACAAACCTCTTATCGCCATAGCAAAGAAGTCTGTGGGTGACATGCCCCCACGATTGCAAAGGTTTTTTCTACGATTAATGAAGTACGACTTTGAGTTGAAGTTTATTCCTGGAAAGGATGTAGTCGTTCCTGATGCCCTCTCCAGAGCATTTTCAAAGAGTAAGATGGAAGAACAATCGGAATCTGACGTTGAGCTACATGCTGTAGGGGTTGAATACAGTATGGTCAGTCCGAAAACACGATAACAGCTAATAGCTGAGACAGCTAGTGATAAAACTCTTGCTCAAGTAATCAATAGCCTTGAACATCAGAGACCTATTCAAGGTCGATACAGGGCCTTGGAAGGGGAGTTAAAAGTAGTAGATGGAATTCTTTTCAAGGGCACGAAAGTTGTCATTCCTCACAGCATGAGAAAAATAATTCTTGAAAGAATTCACGATGGACATCTCGGCATTAACAAGTGTAAGGCCAGGGCAAGAGAACTAGTTTCCTGGCCTGGTATCAATGAAGACATCCAGTCTCTTGTTCAGCGATGTCGGGTTTGTCAGCAGTATGCGTATAGGCTGCCAAGTGAGCCCTTTCTTATGCGGTCAATTCCTGACCTCCCGTGGAATCGAATTGGCGTTGATCTTTTGGAGTATGCTGGTTCCTCTTACCTCGTAGCCTATGACGCTTTCTCTAACTTTCCGGAAGTCGAAAAACTTCGAGAGGTCACGTCAGCGGCTGTGGTGGAGAAGCTTAGCAGCTTATTCTCAAGACATGGAATACCACTGGAAGTATGCTCGGATAATGGCCCACAGTTTTCCTCACACGAGTTTCAGCAATTCGCTCACAAGTACGACTTCGTACACACATCAAGTCCTCGCTTTCCTCGCTCAAATGGGCTCGCCGAAAAAGGAGTTCAGATAGTTAAACGAATTTTGAAAAAAACAATTGACGCCAACGAAGATTTTTGGCTTGGACTGCTAAATTACAGATCAACCCCCCTGGACGATGGCCGGAGCCCGAGCCAGCTGCTCATGGGACGGAGATTGCGGTCTCCCATTCCCGACTTTGCGCCACGGGCCCCACCACCAGTACAGAAGCGCTCTCAGCGCAGCAATCGGGGATCTACACAAGTTCCTCTTGCTGAAGGTCAAGGCGTGCGAATCCGGGACGATCGAGGGTGACACAGAAAGGCTCAGGTACAACGAGGTGTAGTTCCACGTTCATATATAGTAAGCACGGAAGATGGACAAGAATTGAGAAGGAACAGAGTGCACCTCCGCCCCACCTACGAAGACTTTGTGCTAGATGCAGACCACCCCGAGGCCCGTGACACAGAACATGCTTACTCTTCCGGCCCCTCAGCAGAAAGTGAAGAAACTTATCTTCAAGCGCCTGCGCAGAGCAACTTCGTGGCAGACACGCCCATGGAGAGAGGGCAGCTTTCCACAGATCAAGGAACTGCCGCGAAACGAACACGTGCGCGGCAACCACCCGCAAGGCTGTGGTACGACGGGCGTTTTCAGCAGCACCCGTAACTTCACTGCTTTCGCCATCCCTCATAAAGAAAGGGAGGTGTAACGGTGCTGCTACTCTGGCAACCTGCTGCACCGTGGGCAGCGCCACCGCAGGCTATTTAAGGGACGCACCATTAAACTCCATCCTCTTTTCTTCAATCGCTACCCCACGGCTCGTGTCTTTATTCAATACAGTCGATAACACGCACCAGCGCGGACACCGCCGAGCACCCGGCCACACACACCCGAGCGACCGACATTTCAAAATGCAAAAATGCAGTCAGCGACATCCAAACAAAACGTGTTGTTGACGTCAAAATAACTAAAACATCAAAATAAAAACTGTTATTTTAACGTCCGTGACGTCATTGACCACGCCCCCTGGATTTCAAATCTGTGCCGAAAATACGCAGCCGGCCGGGCTAGGACATGGCCATAACGTGGTACGAGATGTCACGTGATCCTCGGCCCAACAACGGGTGGGAATGGGGTGGGTGTGTGGCAGGTGCGAGTGTCGTCTGCACCGCACTCTTCGCCACGTTTTGGCGTCTACGGCATTCGACGACGTCTGCACAACTGCGGCATAACTCTGCGCACGTGGTGTCCGTAGTGAGGACGAAACTCCGAGAGACAATAATCACAAACGGTGAGACGACGACGACGGTGGTTGGGTTGGGACGCGGAAGACGACGGTAACGGCGGGACCACGGCGGGCGACCGGACGGCTCCCAAGAATCGCGCTGCGCAGGCGCGTTACGCCAATCATGTGGACACCGCTGAGCGCCAAGAGGCAACGTTGCTGACGTCATGTGCTACGCTCGCCCGGAGAAGTAAAAACAAACAAAAGGGGGCCATGATGATGACGTTTAGCTCAATGTTGGCTCCGCCCATGCCGTAGCCTTGACTGCGCTGTTGGTTGCGCCTGAATTCGCCCGCTCGAGTCAGCTGATTTTGGTAACTTGGTGAGTTGCAAAGTTTTCCGGACCGTTTAAGAAACATTTAGACAGAACGGCGTCGTAATATTTGACGTGTGGTCTTCCTAGGCGATACTGAAGAGGACCGCATTGTTTTTTCAAAACCAAAAATGAAGCGGAGTTGCATTTTAAAGGGTAACTGCAAAGAAAAAAAAAATTTTTAAACAGCCTAAATTGGACAAGCATGTCAAAAAACACTTATTACGCGAGAAAAAAAATTTACAGCAATATTTATTGCGTGAGACTGATTTTAGTTTACGGCTATTTCGTCCGTTTTAAATCGCGCGCCACAAAGTTGGTGTTCCGTGACGTTTAGCACCGATTGGCTGCTATACTTCACATTGGCTAAGAGATTGATTGACAGCTTAGACCTTGGTTGTGAAACCTTTGTTATATGTTGTAATTTCCTTTTGAGCCGCATATTTTTACGTTTAAAGAATAACCCATGTGATGAGAGTTATTATTCTTTACAAAAGGTTTACAAGACGGGCACTTCCGTTTGGATTCATACCCTAACAATCAAAAGCTTCGCCGTTCTTTCATAGCCGCCGAAGTGTCTGCTCCCGCCTGTCTTGCCTACCTCGACTAGTCGTTTCGCCGAAATGATCAGTGTTTCGTGCTGACCCAGGTGCTTGAGTGAGACTTCTTGAAGTAAAGTAGTGTGTTTAGCAGCTGTCGCAGGTGTTAGTGATAGGAAGCGACGCGGGGTTTTGGCTTTCACAGCGCGGTTATTTCGTTTTTCTCTTTGCTTGCTTAGCGTGTTTTTTTTTATTTTATTTATTTATTTTTTTTTTTTTTGCTTGTGCGTGCAAATGCCGACTTTTCGGAGATGTCAGATGAGTGATCCCGACAGCGAGCCTTCCAGCAGCCATGTCGCCCCGAAAGGAATGCTATTTGGCTGGAGGCAATCGGGCGTTCGCGTAGCGACAAACGTGTCCAGTTATCGTTCTCGTCATATCGCTCCGAAGGCCGTCGAGATTCGCACCGGGTGCACCGAACGTCCGCGACTAGACACAGCTGTTACGTAAAAAACCTGGCGGAGCCAGGTTTTTACGTAATAGCTGTCCGCAGAAGCCTTCGGACGTCCGAATTCTACGTTAGACGACAGATTTTTTTTTTTTTTTCGGCTTCCGAACCATCTTACGTAAAGTTGTTTTAATGAATGTGTGCTGTTATCGCAAATCTTGGCTTGTGATTGGGACTTTGTAGATTATCTTGTTCGTTCTGCTGGAAAGACGCAAACGACGGGCATAACAAAATCGGTCGCATATTCTGCATACCTTGCAAAAGCTCTTCCCCAGTCACATTGCGAAAAGCGCGAAACACGGAGTCCGCACCGTCCCGACTTCCCAGTCTTTTACCTGCTTTAGAGCAGTTTGTACCTGCTGGCTGCTAGTACTGAAACTGCAACTTGAAACTAGGGGCAGTACCAGAGAGCAAAGAGACAAAGTTCGGAAAGATTGTTCGCCCTCCCCAATTTCTGAACTCAAGTGATTGTACCGTAATAAATGCACAACGCCTCTTCCCCCCCCCCCCCTCCCACCAAAAAAAAGCACTATGTTCATTACGTAAAAAATGGTCTCAGTTCATGTATCTGCGGGCAGGTAGGAAGTCTTGCCCAAATTTATTCACACCGCACGATGAGCGCAACACGTCGCTGTGCAAACGCAGTCCAACAACACGAAGCATAAAAACGGCGGATTTAGGACAACGATTCGGAGTCTATTGTTCAATTAAAACGACGTAATTTTGTTGAAAGCGCCCGCAGCTTTCTACCCACGGTATGCGGCGGGAAGCTTCCACACTTTGAAACAAAACGAAGGAAGATCTACTTTTAAAAACGCTCGCTGTGTCCTCCCGGACCAGTTTGAATGGATCAGCTGACGACGACGGGACTGAAGCCGTTGAACCTCAACCCCACAACAACCAATTTGCGCTCCGTGTTTGTGTGGGCGTCTACTTCCAAGCACCGCACCACACACACCACGAACGTTTCAGTTCTTTGTCGCATCGCCGTGTTGCACCAAACAGAGCGAGATCGCCGAAGTCAACGCAGCGCTGTCGTGAACCTTGGTTTGTGGTTGCGCACTCGTGGACCCCGTGACTCCCTTCGCTTTCAAAGCACACACGACGATTATGAATTATACTTTCCGTATTCCGGGAGCATCACAGGGGCACTTCTCCAGTCACGTCTTCGCTATGTGCTCGCAAACTGCGCAGCTTCTCGTGTCCCGTCAAACCAAAACAACATCGGCGTAATGTTTTACGTGCGTTGTTGCCAGATTTTATTTGAAGTCGAGACGCTGCGTCGTTCAACTCCGCAGCCAAGTCAACCCAAGAGCAAATCCAAGAGTGAGGGGCGGGGCGTACTTCTCCGCGGCAGTCGAAAGAGCGGCAGTTTCAAATGTGGAGAGGTTCTGACTCAAACTAAATTACGCCCTGTGGCGTAAATATTGCTAAAACAAATATTTTTTCACGGAAAATTTGTTTTGTGACATGCTTGTCCCTATTAGGTTGTTTAAAAAAAACTTATTTTCTTTGCGGTTACCCTTTAACTTGTCCCAGTTGAACCCTACTTGGTCCCCAACTGGGAATGGTGAGACCCATTGATCCCCAACTGGGAATGGCTTCGACCAGTTGGCACCTCAGCCGGTTACAACCAGTTGGTTCTTTAGCTGGTAGCAGTTGGCCTGTCAGCTGGTCCCAGTTCAATCCCAGTTAGGACCAGTTGGGACCAGTTTGGACCAGTTGAGATTCCAACTGGTCCCGGTTACAAATTTTCGCCTGGGGTATCTCTAAACCGGCCTGGATTTCTGACCTGATACAGAATACCGCACTCCCAAATGACAGTCCTGGCATCATGACTCCCTTGCATACACCCCTAACGACTTCATATCTATTATAGTTCCAGAGTGCCCCGTGTTTCATAATAGCTGAATCTCGTTTCCCCTTTTTTATTGCAATATCTTCATGTTCTTTTCATACTTTCTTCCCTCACTTAACCATACTCCCAGATATTTGTACTTTTCTACGCGTTCTACGTGAGCACGAGAGAAAGAAACCAATGTTGCCAGCTGAAGGACGACAGTCGCAAAGTCGCAGGGGTAATCGAGAAGACTGAAAACTCTCGGCAAAATAAACAGTGATAATTTAACGTTGTAAACTAAATTCCGAGATATTCCAACGTTTATAAAAAGCAATATATTCATTACGCTGCATTACCTTCCTTTCTGTCGAAATCTTGGAAATCTAGTGCCCGGGCGCGTATTTCTAGCGCGCAGGCGATAAACCCTCTAGCAACGACGCTCACGCCGGATTGACTGCTCGGCAACGCGCGGGAACTAATGGTGAATTCCACTCGTAGATCCGGAGCGCTTTCCAAAATCCGCGAGGGAGGCAAAATTCCGCTCCATGGGACACGCTCCGAATCGACGAGCGGAAGATGAACTCGCCTTCTTGGAGCGACCCCTTCCCCGCTTCCCCTGCTCCCCTCTCGGTTGTCCAAAATGGCCGCTGCTCGAACTTGACGAGCCCCCAATGCTTAGCCGACTGATCTTTCCGACGACCAGTGACAACTGTCATTGCTTAGCTGCAGAAATAACACACGACACAGGACGGGCGAAAATATCCACAGCACGGAGCCCATGTCACAAATAACGAGGAAGACGTCCGCATTCGGCACCGTCACATTAAAGCCCCTCTATCCTGGGAAAAGTGGCGCCATTCTTTGAACTAGCCGCCGCGCACACTATTGGCCGGTCGTCACGTGACATCTGGCTTTCGGTTTTGGACTTCCGCTCGCCATGAATTTCCCAAGATGCTACTACGCCGCAGCTGACGAGCTGCTGCGCCTGTAGAGATGTCGGCCGGAAAGCTTTTCAGTGTTCACTCTGGAACGGAAAATGAACCTCGGAGGAAGATGTTGCTTCACCGAATCGATCGAAAGATTTCAACCCGACGGGAGACGCAAAGTTATGCGAGGTGAGTGCTCCGCATAAAGCTCACCAGCATGGCCAGCGTGAAAGAAGACAGCTGTTTAGAGCGAGCTATGCACTCCATTCCACCGTAAACGCGAGCGATATAATAGCGAGCACAACATTGCCAACTTGGCATGCACGGACGCCCGTGCCGTGGAAGTAAAGGCCCCTACGCACAGTTGCGTTTGAGAGCGTTCAACTGCGTTGCGTCGAGAAACGAAAGTGAGTGACAGGCACATCTGTGCTTCGTATGAAGCGTGGAATTCAATTCAAGGAATGGCTTGGCATGCGACAAAAGAAGTACTGTACGGATGTCCTGCGTTCTCGCAGTCGCAACGCAGTGAGACGGTTTCAAACGCAACTGTGCGTAGGGGCCTTAAGTCGTTCAAAACGGCCTGCTCCTGTTCGTGCTTGTGGTGGCATCGGCGCCGCTCCCAATTACGGGTGCGTGCCGAGTACGCGCTCTCGTCAAGCTTTGCGCACGTGCTCGCGTACCATACTTTGTTTCGCACACATAGCTTGCAACGCTGCCGCGGCTGCGGACCCGAGCATATGGATGTATCTGTACTCCGTTTCAATATAAGTGCGAGCGCAGCCAGTGCGACAAGCACGAGTATGTCTCTGACGACGGTCTTACGGACGAGCGTGTGTGCTTAGCCCGCTCAAAGTGCGTTCGCTCTCGCAGTGTCAATAGGGTCTCCTTCGCTCGCAGTCTTATTGAAACAAAAACGCAAGCAAATAAAACATTTGAGATCAACCCCACACTCGCGCGAGCAGCTTTGACAGCGCAAACTTTACGTGCAGATCTTTGGCAGGCTAACCTGGGATCTGCAGAAACGGGCGTTGGAGGTGGCGTTACATGATCTGCTCTCGACTAAAATCCGATCTCTTCAATCTATTACAGGACCACTTCAGTATCGACCAAATCAAAACACTAATCATGCAAAACAAAGGAGAGCAAAAAATTGAGGAAAGATGCTCTCCCAAACATTTCTTTTTTCGTTACCTTCAACCAAGAGAGTAAACCACCACTGCAAGGAAACTGGAAATGTAAGTGGTATGTACATCTCACAAACCATTTTTTTTATTCAGTAAGACACATATCTGTTTTACAATACAAATTCAATACACAAACTGATAATTTTGGATGCCTCCTTTATAAAATGCAGTTCTATTTATTTGTTTTTTTATGTTGGCTCCCTAAAGTTACCGAGGCACCCCCAGCAAAACCTGAATAGAACACCACAAGGCAATGCCCACAGTACTGAAACATCCCCAGAACAGACTGTTGCAGCAACCGCAGCTGCTCTTTAGTTTGGCTGTCTGATACTATTACTTGGTCGACCGAGGCACACCTACCACTAGTTCCATCTCTGTCCATTCTAGGAGTGTGTGTCCTTTGGAGGGCCCTCAGCAAGGTCCAAGCGGAGCTTTTCCCTCGGGGCAATCTGCCGCAGTGATCGCAGCTGTTGGTGAGTTTGGCAGTCCGATATTCTTCCCAGGTCAACTGAGGCTCACCTATCACTAGTGCCGTCTTTGTCAATTCTAGGCGAGTGTGTGCTCCTGAGGCCCCCCAGGAAGTTCCAAGCGGTGCTGTACAGAACCTAACTTTCCCAGCTTCCCTAGAGCAGCCTAATTTGGCAACCCCCCCCCCCCCCCCCCAAGTTGCTGGTGAGTTTAGCACAATGGTACTGTTTTCAGGTCAACCGAGGGGCTTTGAAGGTGTGCCTCGGTCCGAGGCACACCTCCAAAGACTCTCGTCTCTGCTCATTTATTTGTTCTAGAAGTGTGTTAGTGTGTTGGTGAGTTTAGCACAGTGATACTGTTTCCAGGTCGACCGAGGCACACCTCCAACGACTGTCGTCTCTGCTCATTTATTCATTCTAGAAGTGTGTTAGTGCTTTGGTGAGTTTAGCACAATGATACTGTTTCCAGGTCGAACGAGTCACACCGCCAACGACTGTCGTCTCTGCTCATTTATTCGTTCTAGAAGTGTGTTGGTGTGTTGGTGAGTTTAGCACAATGATACTGTTTCCAGGTCGACCGAGGCACACCTCCAACGACTGTCGTCTCTGCTCATTTATTCGTTCTAGAAGTGTGTTAGTGTGTTGGTGAGTTTAGCACAATGATACTGTTTCCAGGTCGACCGAGGCACACCTACAACGACTGTCGTCTCTGCTCATTTATTCGTTCTAGTAGTGTGTTAGTGTGTTGGTGAGTTTAGCACAATGATACTGTTTCCAGGTCGACCGCGGCACACCTACAACGACTGTCGTCTCTGCTCATTTATTTGTTCTAGAAGTGTGTTGGTGAGTTTAGCACAATGATACTGTTTCCAGGTCGACCAAGGCACACCTACGACTGTCGTCTCTGCTCATTTATTCGTTCTAGAAGTGTGTTGGTGAGTTTAGCACAATAATACTGTTTCCAGGTTGACCGAGGCACACCTACGACTGTCGTCTCTGCTCATTTATTCGTTCTAGAAGTGTGTTAGTGTGTTTGTGAGTTTAGCACAATGATACTGTTTCCAGGTCGACCGAGGCACACCTACGACTGTCGTCTCTGCTCATTTATTCGTTCTAGAAGTGTATTAGTGTGTTGGTGAGTTTAGCACAATGATACTGTTTCCAGGTCGACCGAGGCACACCTCCAATGACTGTTGTCTCTGCTCATTTATTTGTTCTAGAAGTGTGTTGGTGAGTTTAACACAATGATACCGTTTCTAGGTCGACCGAGGCACACCTCCAACGACTGTCGTCTCTGCTCATTTATTTGTTCTAGAAGTGTGTTAGTGTGTCGGTGAGTTTAGCACAATGATAACCGTTTCCAGGTTGACCGAGGCACACCTCCGACTGTCGTCTCTGCTCATTTATTCGTTCTAGAGGTGTGTTGTGTGTTGGTGAGTTTAGCATAATGATACTGTTTCCAGGTTGACCGAGGCACACCTACAAAGACTGTCGTCTATGCTCATTTATTCGTTCAAGAAGTGTGTACCGTCCCATGGCTGCCTGAACAAGGTCTGAGCAGCGCTCTACAGGCCCTTGCTTCTCCAGCTTTTCCTGGACAGATTGCCGCAGCAACAGCTGATGAGTTTTCATTTTCGACTGCTGTTTATTTCCTGGCAGAGTGCAGAGAGTTAGACACTGTTACTTGCATCCGATTTTATTGTCCCACTCTTAGCCACTTGACAAGACTAAATAATAATCTTTTATTCTTTTTCAGGCACACTGTTTACACTTGGCATCAGGCCGTATCATCAGAATGCAGGTCTTTCTGGTGTACTGATGAATAACAAAGAGCTACAAAGGCAACTATATTCTATGCAGATAAAACTGATAATGGCGCAACGACAGGAGTATCAGGTGCAACGTGAAGAGACCAATTTAAAATTTGGACTTAAGCGCTTTCTCGTTGCAGAAAGTCCACTATGAAGAGGACTGCATGAAGTAAAGGCATCATCGAGAAAGTTTTTAGGATTCATCTTTTGTGTGTTTCCCATGGTTCAAGTGTGGTATTAGGGAATTGGGGTAGCCTTTCCCTGTAGAACGCACACTTCATTGGCATCTCCAGGACTTCAGGTTTGTGTCAGACATAATTCACGAGCTGATGGACTCTTTAGCATACAAGGCGAGTCAAACTTGCAGCATATAACACACTCGTGCATCCTTATCTCGAGTATGCATCTGAAGTCGGATACCTGCAGACCCGTCTCATCAAGCAGCTCGATGTTTAACCCCATGTGGTTTGTACAATTTATTTAACAGCATTAGAAGGTGTAAGGGCTTTAGAACTACTTTATGATATGTAACAGTGACTGCACCTGTCAGTAAAGCAACCTGCACATTCGTGAACTAATAAAGTATTTTGATGGTGTATGGTACATCTCCGTGTCATCTATCTCCTTTTTTTTCATACTGTGATCTGTTATGTACTCTGCATGTGTTCTACTTGTAGTGAATACTTCTGCCGTGGCCTTTTACTTGGCTGGCAGTTTTGTGAAAGGAATAAAATTGTGACTGATTTTGTTCTCTTTAATGTCATGTGTGCTTGTGTATTTTCATGGAGATTTTGATCTCGCATTCGCTTGTTTTGCATTGCTCTCTGAATGAGATTTGAATTATTTTTGGCTCACTCATTCCCTTTTACTGAAATAACCTGCAATTGCTTGACTCGATTAGGTGCCGAAACCGAGCGCTGGTTTCCAAGTCTGCACCAGGTTTCTTGACCTAGGACGCTGGCCCAGGAGTCTAAAAGCAGCGTAAATCGTAATTAAACAGATTTTTTTTTTTTTTTAGTATGAACGATAAACAGAAAAGAAACAGACTGATAAAATTACGGAGTAAGAAAACTAAACGAAAACGGAGTTTTCATGTCTAAAAACGGTTTCATCAATTAAAATAACGAAAACTGTATGTATTACGCTTGGAAGAAAAGCGACACCGCGTAGCCCCGTAGCGAAAGGCTCGCGGTGCCGCAAAGTTTTACAGCATGCACAGAATACACACACAGAAATCGTCAACCACATCACCGCTTCCCCAACTACTAGAAAGAAAATAGTATCTTGCTTTCTAGGCCGCCAAATTGTTTTTAGCGCCCGTAGGCCAAACCCTCCCGAAAGCTCGCCAAGATCACGTATTATAAAGTAGTCAATCATTTGAAATCGTTGAGAATAAAATTGCAATTTGGCGGTTTGATATGATGATTAAAAGCGACTTGCAATTCCTGTGAAGCCGAACACTCACGAGACACTGACCTAATGCAACTCGGTAGGGACGATTATCCAAAGCACTTTAGGGATCCACGGTTGGACGAACAGATCTCGAGCGGCTTCAGGACGGTCGGATACGAATGCGGGCTCTAAATGAGCCCATTGCCACACTTATATGACGAGAAAAGTCTACACGATCGGCAACTCGCCCGCTCCAGCTGCGAAGCCGAACACTCGCGAGACACAGACCTAATGCAGCTCGGAAGGGTTGATTATCCAAAGCACTTTCGGGATCCACGGTTGGACCAGCAGATCTAGAGCGGCTTCAGGACTGTCGGATTCGAATGCGGGCTCTAAATGAGGTCACTGCCACACTTGTCTGACGAGAAAAGTCCACACGATCGGCATCTCGACCGCTTCAGCTGACCGAGACGTAGAGACGATTGGAAAATTCCAGAGGGCGCCTCCGTCGCAAACCGGAACTTAGAGGGGGGGTAAGGAGGGTTTTTAGAGGAGAAGGAAAGAGAATGCGCCACTTTTCCCAGATACAGGGACTTTACGTCACATACCTTTCGGCCGCCTCCAAGCGGCGGGGCACGCACAGCGATTGCCAGCGGTGGAGTTAAAATTGCTGGTACGGCTTTATTAAACACAGAGGTAACAAACCACCACTGCCACGGTCGTTGCCTAATCTGTTCTTGCTTTATTGCACGAGAAAACGCCGGCGGCATGCAGCGTACAAAAAACTAAACAATCAGTGGCGGTAAAATGAACAGGCCTAACCTTGCGTCTGCCTCCTTCCGATTTTCTGCCTTTCTTTTTCTCGTTCTTCCTCTCACGATCACAGATGTCAGCGCTTCCGATTTGTCACGCGCCTGTCCCGGCTTTCAACACGAGGTAGAAGCGTTCGAGCCGTCACAATCCCGCGTAAACAACCGACGCATCCGAGAAAACCCTGCTCGACCGACTCGACTCCGTCACTTCGTCGACGGCGCGGCCGGTCGCCGGCAACGCCTCGTCGCGCATGCGCCACCGTCGAGGGAGGGGAAATGACGTAGCGCGCTCTGTGGCGCTCTGTCAACTTCCGTGTAGATCTCTCAAATCCCGCAGATCAAGTTCGGCGGAGTTGGAGGCGCTCCACGGGGCGGTAGCTGCCAGAGATCTACGAGCGGAAGATGACCAAGTCGAGCCAGATCTGCGAGCGGAATATGCGCGCTCCAAATGGAGCGGTTTTGGAGCGCTCGAGATCTGCGAGCGAAATTCACCATTAAATTTCGGATTCAGACGGCGCGTGTATCACTCGGGAGTTCGTTAATACCCCCCCCCCCCCCCCCCAGACCGCTTGCGTTCACGCCGCTTTGCGGCGACAGTATCCATTACAGTAGATTTGGAACATAGCCATGGTTAATATAGACCCCTTTCAAAATACGGTACTCTGTTGGCAGCTGTGAAATCCCTGCACAATGGCGGACTAAAACTTCAACATCAGGGCACACTTGAAAAAACACACCCAATAAAAAAAGGTGATCTTAGTGACGTTGCACTTTAGACGCCGTTTGATTGGCTCGTCGGCTCGTAGTGTTGGCCGCGCTCCGACGTTCGCTATCTTATGGAATGACTTGGACGTTCCTTGATGCAGTCGCTCCGCCATTGTGCAGTGGTTTCGACCTTCTAATAATCGGCACGTGACTTTTGAAAGGGGTCTATTGCATGATAGCAACCACACAGATGTGTTTTTCTCTTTATTGATAGCAACTCGCCGGAACAGCTGGACGATCCAGAACTCCGTGGCCGGTATATGATGCAAATACATCTACGCGCGACACACCTTCGAAGCTTTGCCGCAGCGCCGATTCTTGATCGGTATCCAAGCGTGCACTGCAAAGGCAGAGACGCAGAGCTTCGGCGTGCCACGGGTTATCTCTGGCAAGTCTCACGGCTTACACAGGGTTTTAAAGAACGTTTTCGGCGAATCACGACGAACGAGTAGAAAGCGTGTCTTTAGCACGCGCTGCCAGCCTCCGCAACGCTCCAGAAACACGATTTTTCAACATGCAAGATGGCCGCCCGGTAGCCGCACTCGGCGCAGTCACAGTGAGTAAGCATACAGTGGTCCCACTCAAGGCGACTTCCGGTAATTGGGCGTTAGGCAGCGCCCCTCACCACATATCGCGAAATAAACACTTTATGTTTCTGATTTCTTGTTACAGAACGACGTGTAAAAGTAAACTGTATAAAACGGTCATTACACCAGTAATACTAATTTTTAAAAATATAAGTTACGCAATTTTTTTCGGGAAGGAATAAAAGAAGGCAGAGGCTACATCCACGCGCGGGGACGTAGCCAAGTCGGGAGGAGATAAGGCTCCATCCCAACGAGGTAGAGGGGCTTAGAGTGATAAAGCGGAAGTTCGGAAGTGGCACCCCCCTGGTTGCCGCCATGTTGTACGCAAAAGTGACCACTCGTCACGTCACCTCACAAGAGCAGTGACGTCATCGGTAAGATGGCAGCGCGCAGAGCTGGCGGATGCGAGTTTGTTCGGTGCGCGGTAGCCGTGATGTGCAGCTGCTTTCCGACGACTTCGGGCTTTTTCGTGTTCGCTGACGCAGGTATAATGTGAAAACATGAAGGAATGAGACTTTATACCCTTTTTGCGCAAGATCGCTCTTGATCATCTGGATATTAACGCCTGTGAGACAGCATCAGCCGTATCGCCGTACCGGTGCTCGGATTCCCGGATGTGTTCCAGAATCGATAGAACTTAAAGTGCTTTCAGCATGAAAGTTTCACATTCTCTTAGCTTTGTTTGAACGTTGGAATGTCTGAGAATCGACGCGAAATGTATGCGTCGCGTTAAGGCTAGGGGAAGTTGTTCCAGCCCTAGGTAACTGCATAATCACAGCCAACTTTTAGCGAGGAAGCTCCTGCGATCTTTACGTTTTGTACTTATCAACAATTTTACGATATAACTTCTAGCATAAAATATTCGCATTTTCCTAGCTTCGTTTGAACGTCTGAGAATCAAAGCGAATGGTATACGTCGCGTTAGGGCCTGTTTCAGCCCTGCGTCACAGAATAACCATAGAAAATTTTGGCGTGGAAGCTCCTGCGATCTAAACCTTTTGTGATAATCGACGACTCTACATTCGATCGCTTTTCTTCCTTTTTTTGTGAGTACGAAGTACACATTTATTTTCAGCTGCGAGGATGACGTTTTATTGAGTGTGGGGATGAATAAATCGTTGCAGGCACCTGCTTCAAAGCTATTCGACTTGCTATAAGAACAACCGTTTTGGTGTACGCATAGATTAACGGCACATTTTTTTCTTTCGTAGGATTTATTGCAGCAATACTTTTTTTTCATCAAGAGGGCATTGTATTAGTCGGTCAATTATTTACTTGTTCTAATTACCTGAACAAGATTATTCATATTTGTGTTCATCCCTTGCCCGAAGAGCAGTCTTGTTGAAAAATGTTGACTACCATTCCGTTCGGTCTCTTCAATAGACTTTTTTCGAAAGTGTGGGCTGCCTACACTTCGTGTCACCGTAACTTGGAAAAGGGCGACCGCCACAGCCCCCTCTAGCCAATCAGAGAGACGGAGTGAAAGTGTGTGACAAATCCGTGCAGACGAGCACTCTAATGATATGTTGTCATGTGCCTCTCTCCAACGTGCATATTGACTCACCGAGACTGTAGCCTTTGCCGTTTCCCAAATTGTGATGGAACGAATTACAGTAGCTACTACTCTAATTGCCCAAGGCCTTCATACTTTGGGCATTTGTTCAACAAGAGTGTTATGTCTGCCATCACTGTGAACTCGGCTGAGCGCCTATTGGACTCGAATGCTGCATTAGCGTTCGACGTGAACTGGGGCCCATTCGTGTGCTTTACGCCGAAAAAAAATGGCGACAGTCGTGTTGCTTGATCGGGTTTTGCAAAGGGTCTATTTTGTCATACGTATAGGAAGTGTCCTGCTATAAAGCAATGCATCAACACATACTAATAAACTAGATGCTCAATGGTGTGTTTGTTTTTGCAGTTAACAAGTTACAGCAGTGTGCTTTAATGTTATCATGTGTGTAGTTTTAAGTATCCTCTCTGGAATGCCTACAAAGGCCTCTGGAGGGAATAAATTAATAAATAACATTTTCACATCACTGGAGTTGGTTTTCGGATGTGCCACATGTTCAGGAGACGTGGAACGAGTGCAGCCCAATGCAAGCAGTCTGCCAGTCTGGTATGTCCCATTAATTAATACTGAGGGGTCAGAGATGCGACTGTCCTCAAAAGGTCCAGCACGCACGGTAAACACAATTCTTTGTGTATAGACTGTGAAGGCGTAAAGGCGAGCGGAAATATGTTTATTTGGTCAGTGTATGTAATATGTTTATTTCCACTTGATTACATAATTATTGGTTCTTTGCAAATGGTTCCATAACGAGTTCTTTCTGCAACAGCCTTGTGTCAGGTGTTCAGTCGTAGTACCTGTGGTCTTTGTTCTCGGATGATGCCCCTGGCACGTCGGTGTTCAGTTTCGTCAAGTGGCAACTTTGACCAATTGATGCCGTTTTGCAATCATACGTCATGTGCGGCCACTGGCATTTGATGCACTGAAGCTGCAGGGCTGGCTTCTAATCCGCAAATTTTCCTGGTAGTTTTCTGCATCAATGCAGCAAGCTCGGGCATATATGAATGCTTCGGCGTTGGGGTGTCTCGTTGAATTGGCATTGAATAGTAACGGGTAGCCGGTGACGGTCGTCGTGACTTTGTGGCATAAGTCGCCCTCGGTTCGTCAGATGCCGCTTCGCTCGAAGAAGTCTCCAGTTGAATTGCCTGTCCAACTTGTTTCGGAACAATCTCGGTAATCAAAATAAAAGCCGGGCAACTGATGGCAGGAAGTAGCTTCCTGATCTCCTCCCGGAAAACGTTGTGGATGATGTCGCGGATGCCTGGGAGGCTGGCGTCGAAGTTGCAGCTGGACGACTCGAGTATCGAGACGCTGGGGAGTTGTTGATATTGACAGGCTCGGGCCTGCAGTGTACATTCAATGTTGGAAGCCTCGGTGATATGAACCCTTCGACTGTTGTCGTGGAGTTGCGGACAAAGCTGCCGAAGGTGTTGTCCCTCACATGAGGGACATGGGATTCTTAGCTTCTTGTCTTCTGCAGCATTAGGGTTGGCGTGGGTGCTCGATCAGGCGCAAAACATCCTCCACAAAGGCGGTGATGCTCTCGTTGGGGCCGTGTCCTGGACAGAGTCAGGAATTCGGCTCTCTCTCGTCAATGTTGGCTGATGAACGTGCACTTCAGCTCGATCTTGCAAACCTTTCACGACGTTAAGGAGGATTCGTGGTTCTCAAACCAGTTCCTGGCAGTTTCTTCCATGAGAAGTATAGGTTCTGCAGGAGCTGGTTGTCCGTCTACCTACTGTGGCGGGCGACACGGTCATACATTTCAATCCAGTTCTCGACGTCTTCATACACATTGCGTGAAAGGGCATCAGAGTGCGAGGTGCGACGGGCATGCAAACGGTGGTGGGAGCGGACGCGGTTTGCTGCTACAGGTTTGTCATTGTTGGCTTATACCCTAGTTACACGGGCGCTTTGAACTGTCGTTGAGTTCAATCACAGTTATCGGCCCCAACTGTGATTGAACTGAACTGAACTGAGATGGTGCTACACGGCTCTCCAGAACCCAGTTGAAGCTAAAACGAAACTAGTTCTTGTGCCACGTGATCAGTCTAATTGCTAAAGTAATTTACTCGGAGAAACATATTTTATTTATCATAAGAATATCCTACATTGTGTTCAATACCTTGTTGCTTGTTAGCGCCGTTTACACCAGTACCAAAGCAGATTCAGGGCTAAATTGCGCATATTTCAGGCTAGGTGGAGCAAGCTACCGCCCGCTACGATGGGTGCACCCATTACTATTTGTCCATTCACACAGCTGGTCCCGCCGCCATCATCGCTCGTTTGGTGGCTTGCTGGCTAGCCGGGATCGTTTTAGCGACAGCTCGGACGCCTAAATCTATTCCTTCCCGGATATTTTGCTGCTACGATTCTTTTTAGACGCCTCCCTCTGCATACCGAAAGAGTAAGTGCCTCGGAAACGATGGTCGGCGGCAGCGGTCCCGCGAACAAGCGCCATTTTACCTCCGTTGGGAAAGTCCGTTCAGTTGAACTGAGGTAGGGGAGCTCAGTTGAACTCAACTGTCATTAGCGGCCCGATGACAGTTGGCGCCGCCGTGTAACTCCGGCCGATCACGATTGAGTCAACTCTCGTTGACTCAATGGCAGTTGAAAGCGCCCGTGTAACTAGGGTATTATATAGTCAGCTTCGGTTTTTCTGGCAAAAGACCGAATTCCGGTGGTTCTTGCTGGTATAGTAGCGACTGGCTCGGATTTCAGGTTCTTCGTGGTGTATTTCGGAGGTTCGTCCTTGTGGTACTCGCTCGTCTTGCGGTTTTTCTGCCGGGCTCGGGATAGGACTTGGTTCCCGGCTCGCCGGGGGTTTAGACGCGGGATAATCCGCCACCCGTGTCTTGTTATCGGGCAACTCGGCTGAGGAGCCGCCAGGGTCGACAGAGTGAAGGGCTATGGGTAAAGTGCGCAGCACCTCCACCAGAACATACGATGACAGCTGAGCAAGGCCTGGAACTTTCCAGAATAGTAAATATTGATAGAAAATAGGACTGGAGCAAGCATCCGTGACAATATAAGAAAACAGACAGAAAAGAGTCTATCCTGACCACTAAAGAAACTGCACGTACTGCTTTAGTGGCATTCTGTCCGAAGAAATCGTCTCCTTCGGGGTTTGGTGACTGCTGTGGACGAGCTGAACTGAAATGGATGTGGGAACACTCTTCTGGTAATGATCCGCTGCAGACTGTCGTCGCAAAACGGCGTGAACGGATGGACTGGATAGGTTACACGCGCGGTGAAATGTCCATACAGCTTGCAATTCGCGTAACGAGTGTTGATAAAACTTTTGTACCGACGGAATGTGCGACAGACCAGCGGAATCAATACCAACTGCAACACCTGTGCTACGTGAAAGTGCACGTCTAGGCCAGAACAATTTAGGAAGCAGCACAGCATCACCTGAAGCACGGCACAGGAACTACCAGCTTGAAGGCAGCTCTTCGGTGCGCCGCGCACCTGTGCTCCGTGAAAGTGCACGTTTACGCCGGAACAATTTGGGAAGCAGCACAGTATCATTTAGCACGGCACGGGAACTACAAGCTTCAAGGCAGCCCTCCGGTGCACCGCACAACCAAAGTGAGCCTTCAGTCATTTGAACGAAGCGGCACCACGATTGCACACTGCCAAGCACGACTCACGCAATGTCCGTCACTAAACTGTGTATCCAAATATATTGCACACGCTTCACTGCAGACCTCGAAGATTCCGATGGTCAACGAGAGCACAGAAACGTCGCCTTGAAATTTATCCTAGCGGTATCCGAATCAATCCGATGTGCGAGCAACGTAGGGCCGATTGTCTCTTTCGTGGCAATATCCCCGTCGGTCACCAGCGAAATGCACACCGTTCCTCCATATTTTCACGTTATACCTACGTCAGACGTCACACTGAACTCTGAAGTCGTTTTCAACCGGCCTCATATGACGGCGTCCGCGTCTGAAATCAACTCGCCGA
This sequence comes from Ixodes persulcatus, assembly GCA_013358835.2. NCBI lineage: Eukaryota > Metazoa > Arthropoda > Arachnida > Ixodida > Ixodidae > Ixodes > Ixodes persulcatus. The sequence continues at coordinate 104,206 of JABSTQ010006135.1, forward strand.
GACGAACGACAACGAACAAAGCATCCGACAAGCTCCGGCCAATGCTCCAGCCCAGCTGGGGCCAGCCGCTGCATGGGCGCTGCCATCTTTCCTGTGACGTCACGTATTTGGTTTGGTGACGTGACGAGGGGTCAAATTTTTTTTTTTTTATTTGTTTTTGCGGGCTTGCCGCGTAGGGGGCAGAGATAAAGGCATGGTGCCTGACAAAGCCTCTGCCCCCTAAAGTTCAGCAGCTCAAAGTATTTACATAAAACACATTCAACAAAGACATTATACAGTTAAAATAAAACAAGAAAAACAAGTCAAAGAAACAAGGGAAAATAGACACTGCATTCATTTGCGTACAATGGCGTACATCAAATTTGCGTACAATGGCAGCGGCCTTATGCGGGTTACTTTCGAGTGCAGACCGGAACCCCGGTTTATCGCTTTCAGCCCCTCTACCTCCTTGCTCCTTCCACGCAAAAGGTCACGTTACTTGTAATATAAAAACACAATTTGTTTTTATGTGCATATTATGCTTTCTTATAAGTAAATATAGGATATAAAAATAAAGAGGTTCGATATTATTGTTGTTTTAAAGTTAATGTCACGTGACCTTAAACTTTTTTGACAATTTATCAATTTTTCACTGTTTTCAAACACTAATAGCAAATATGATGCATCATAAAAATAGTATTAATACATATCTCTATAGTTATGTTGTCCAGGAGTAACACACACGTGTGGGCGGCGTGCGTGCCATACGTGCGTGTGGGCGTTGTTGGCTTCTTGCGGGTCCGGCCTGCCTAGACGAGGTGGTTAGGCCGTCGCGTGTGTGCTTGGCTTGGTTCGAGGCGTATTAAGGCCGGTTCTCACATGCCGCGAAGCGCTGATGTAGCGCTGCTCACGTGTCGTCAGCTACTTATCGTCTGGCATGTGCAACAGTTTCGACGGTGCGATACAAAGCTGGGGTGAACGCTCCCGTCAGCACGGGTCAGCACTGTTTGTAGCGCTCGGCTGCTTGTGTGAACAGGGCTCTAGTGTGAGCTGACGTGCATTGAAGAGGACAATTGCGAGCCCACCGCTCCGTACGTTCTTGACTTGCGCGCGCGCTCGCGCAGTCTGGATTTCTGCCGACTACCCGCTCGTGCTTGCAGCTGTAGCGCACACACGCGCACACAAAGCGGAAGTCAATTCCTGCGTGGACGTAGCCAAGTCGGCTGTGTATTTTCGGCACCAATTTGATGTCCAGGGGGCGTGGCCCCCTGGACATTGCCGAGCAGTCAATCCGGCGTGAACGTCGTTGCGAGAGGGTTTATCGTCTGCGCGCTAGAAATACGCGCCCGGGCACCAGATTTCCAAGATTTCGACAGAAGGGAAGTTAATGCAGCGTAATGAATATATTGTTTTTTATAAACGTTGGAATATCTCGGAATTTAGTTTACAACGTTAAATTATCACTGTTTATTTTGTCGAGAGTTTTCAGTCTTCTCGATTACCACTGCGACTTTGCGACTGTCGTCCTTCAGCTGGCAACATTGGTTTCTTTCTCTTGTGCTGACGTAGAACGCGTAGAAAAGTACAAATATCTGGGAGTATGGTTAAGTGAGGGAAGAAAGTATTTAAAAGAACATGAAGATATTGTAATAAAGGGGAAACGAGATTAAGCTATTATGAAACACAGGGCACTCTGGAACTATAATAGATATGAAGTCGTTAGGGGTGTATGGAAGGGAGTCATGGTGCCAAGACTGTCATTTGGGAGTGCGGTATTCTGTATGAGGTTAGAAATCCAGGCCGGTTTAGAAATACCCCAGGCGAAAATTTGTAACTGGGACCAGTTACAACTGGTCCAAACTGGTCCCAACTGGTCCTAACTGGGATTGAACTGGGACCAGCTGACAGGCCAACTGCTACCAGCTAAAGGACCAACTGGTTGTAACCAGCTGAGGTGCCAACTGGTCGAAGCCATTCCCAGTTGGGGATCAATGGGTCTCACCATTTCACAATGCGTGTGGGGTTACGGCTGATGCCTTCCTGGAAGTGTTGGACTGCTACCTAAACTCAACGCTTGTTTGCTTTGAGGACAAGGTGTATGTGCAGAGGCGTGGCATTTGTATCGGGTCTAGTGTGGTGCCTGTACTATGTGAGATTTTTTTTGCCAAGTTTGTCCGCTCGGTTTTGCATGAGTTGGCTGACACCCCCGTTGTGAAGGTTAGTAGGTACGTTGACGATTTTATTATTTTTGTTAGTATTCCTGCATACCAAAGCCTGGTCTCTTTAGTCGAGACTACTCTGGTGGTTTTTAGGAGATCTTCTAAGCATTTACATTTTACCTACGAACTTCCGTTGGAAGGATTTTTACAGTTTTTAGATATCCGGTTGTCTTTTAACTCCCTTGACCATGTGTGCTGGATGTACAGGCCACGCACAAAAAAGGCCCTTTTGGCTTTTGACTCAGCCTACTCTAAATTGATAAAGAGGGGCATCGCCTCGCTGTGCCTCCGGTCGGCACTGCTGAAGTCCTGTCCGCATGTAATTAGTGACAGTTTTGACCTCCAGACACTTTGCTTGGAACACTCCGGTTTGCCCCCGGTTCTAATACAGGGAGTTTCGGAATCCCTTCTAAAAAAGTTGAAAAGCTCATCCGTTGTACCCAAGAAGAAACCAAAGAATTTTGTAGTACTACCTTACATTCATAAGGTGTCGCACAATCTGAAAAGGATAGCGTCTAAGTTCGACGTGGACGTTGTTTTCACTGCCCCGTGCAGATTGTCAAAATTGTGCTCTATGGTGCGCGGGCCGAGAGTGAAGAAACCTGTTTGCAGCAAGAAGCACGTCACAAAGTTTGTGCCTTGTGCCACTGAGGTGGTTTACAGGATTCCTTTAACGTGTGGTCGTGTTTACATAGGCGAGACGGGACGTTGCTTAAATGATAGACTTCGAGAGCATGCGGCTTCTCTTGGCAACAATTACTTTTGGTTGTTTCCCCACGCTGGACGGTGCGCAGGTGGAGGGACGCAACAAAGGAAGGTTAGAACGAGAGTTGCTGGAGGCGGCAAAAATACATGCTTGTGACAAAGCCGTTTGCATAAGCGTCGCATCGGTGTATATGCAGCCGAAAGAGTACAGTTTCATTAACACTATCTAACTTGTAAATATTAACGCGGCGCTTTTTCCTTTCCTCGTTCGGATTGTGCGGCGGAGTGATGTAGCTGTTTTGCTGACTTTTTGAACAGGCGGTGGGCGTGCCGTGTCTGTTGTTTTGGCGGTACGCCGTGTTTTTGTTGAGACTAGACTACGCGCGTGCACGGCGATAGCAAAGTTGGAAGCATTCAATAAACTTTAGTTGCCAGTTAGCGCTTGTCCTGTGTGCTTCTTCGTCTTTTTGTCCCGTCTTTTTTGCGCTATTTTAATATGAATATCAAGATAAGCTTTCTCCATTTTCAAACTTCGTCCGGTGCCGTCCGTCACTACTGTTGCAAATGAAGATTACGTGTACCGGAGGCGACAGAGCCCAGCCGCAGTAATTTTGTACGCATTTTTCTGGAGCTGTACTTGTGTGCAATACGACGGATTATCACCCTTGCACAGAATAGCTGCAAAGGCCGTGCAAGCGGAGAGCGAGTCCTCCTCCGGAAAGGAAGTCCCATACCATTTTGTTCAGCGAAAATTCGTCGACAACAATCGTGTTTTTTCTTTCTTTTTTTTTTAGTGTTAATCGTAAAAAAGAAATGTCGTAAATATCACCAAATGCCCCATTAAAACAAAATGTTCGAAAAAAAAAAGTAAGCCTCCAATGTGGATCGAACCCGTGACCGCTTGCACAGGAGACATACATCTTACCGCTAAGCTACGCTACAGCTTTTTTTTTTTTTTACTTCTTTATTGCAAGAAAGTAGGTGGTACAAATTCCATATAAAAGTGCACTGCAGCACACTTGGCAGCACACATTAAAATTCCCGCATCTCGAGAAGAGGGCCGCACACGCTCAGCCACTCGGGCTTGGGCTCGCAGGCCGAAACAAACGCTCTCAACACGCTTCACGAGGTTGCAAATATAAAACCGAACTTCTTTCGCAGTTGCGTCGGCATGTCTCACTGCCATACGCGATTGCCGCTGAAAAGCCCCAGAAGAAAAAACATGTCATGCGGTACATTGTCATCGTTCCTCACGTCCAAGAAACGTATGCCCAATGGGCTAATGGAGAACTGTTTTTTAGCGTGCGTTAGAGGACATCCCAAAAAAAAAAAAAATAAAGCATCCCAACAGAAAATAAATACATGTTCAATGGTCTCCGGTTCTTTGCATAAAGGACAGTCAACAGACCAGGGAATTTCTAACCCCTTTTCTCTTAGTCACGCCTTCACAGGTAAAGTGTTGATGTGCAATTTAAAAAATAAAGTTTTCGCCGCAGGGGGTATGCACATGCGCTTCACTCGCTTCAAAACGTTTTGGGCACCATTACACACAACAGTACGGTACATTGTGGTGGGAAATAAACTGATCAGCAAGTCACGCTTGAGTGTCTTCCTGCTTACAACAAAAAGGTAATCTAAAGAAAAACGCGCATTCAAAAAAAGGACTGCGTTGACAACTTCTTTCTGGAAGCCAACCAGTCTCATTGGCTCGCCGTCACACGAAGATACAAGGAAGAAAGGAAGATGAGGCGCCAGTTTTACTTGGATAAATGAACGTATGAATGGGTGTTCGTGATCGCACCAAAAAGAAGAAACGGGACACAAGTTGCTTTACAAACAAATGCGACAACCCCAACCCACCATCGCGTAAACGGTGAAACAAATTGTCACGTCTCATTGGTTCCCAACACGAGCTCCAGATGAACTTCGCAAAAACTGGATGTAACTTCTGTATATTTACGCGCACACAATGAATAGCCTGCAGGACATACCACACTTTAGAAATCAAACACGTTGCAGACCGTCGCTTTAGCAAAAATCGACAGATCACGCCTCTTCCAGCAAGAAGCGCGCCTGTCGAGGCCGGTGGCGACGCCCGACCAATATTGTTTGTTCTCCCGGTAACAGTTGAGAGGCACGCCAAGGTATGTGCACGGTAGGCTGTGGCCCACCCCACACCTTCGTACACCGAAGGCGTCGTGGCCCACGCCCCATGCCAAAAGCCTCGACACTTGACCAATTTACGGCAGCCCCTGTAGCCTCACAAAACCTATTGGCCAAAGTCACCGCAGCACTCACGCTCCTCTTGTCGCTACAAAAGACAGCTACGTCGTCGGCGTAGCTCATGACTTTCACTTCCACGTTTCCCAGCCGGAAACCGCTACACTGTTCACTGTTTACAACGCTCAGACAAAATAGCTCCAGGTATAAATTGAAAAATAAAGGTGACAAGGGGCATCCCCCTCCAGAATAACTGAGCCAACATTGGCTCGCTCTAAAACATCAAAGAGTACATCATGTTTAACGCGATCAAATGCTTTATCGAAGTCGATCTGAAGCATGGCGGCCTGGGCGTTGCCGTTATCACACGCCTCCAAAACAGTGCGAGCTACGCGAATGTTTGTTGCACTGTAAAAAATAACTGTAAAAAAAAAAAAAAAAAAAAACAGAAAAAGCTTGGCAACTTAACTTGCCACGAATATTTTGTTTTGGCCTTTTTCCATGTTTTCATACTTTCTGTTAAAATCATAGCATTTCCTGTTCTTGGCTTTTCTGTAAAAATAAAAAGAAAAAGATTTTCTGTTGTCAAATTTTGCGAAAAACCGGTTTCTGATAAAACAAAGTGTCTGTTCTGGAACTTTGTAAAAAGGTCGGCTTTCTGTAGTCGAATATTTTGAAAACACCGGCTTTTGTTAAAATAAGGATTGTCTGTTTTGGAACTTTGTAAAAAAATCGACTCTCTGTTGGGCATTTCTGTGGAAAAATGATTTCTGTTAAACAAATGGTTGTCTGTTCTGGGACTCTGCAAAAAGATCGACTTTCTATTTATGAATTTTGCGAAAAACAGTTTCTCATAAAACGAAAACAGCGTTTCTGTTCTACAGCTTTGTAAAAAGACAACTTAAAAAATTTGTTAACAAGAAAACATAGTTTCCATTAAAAATATGTAACCGAGTTTACATAATAAAAAAACTGTCCCAGAGCATCGAACAAAAAATCTGTTAAGCCCGAGTCCTACTAGAGCGACATAAGCAACAGCCGACCCAGACAAAACGCGAGTGCGTGCAACATTAATGTAAAGTGAAGTTTGGTATGCTTGCAATCATTCATAGCATACCAAACTTCGCTTTGCATTAATGCTGCACGCACTCGCGTTTTGTCTGGGTCAGTCTCGTACACGTTACTAAAAAAACGTAATCGATTACAATTACTATTACCCTTGGCTAAAAAGTATTCGATTAGATTACTTGATTACTCGACAGCAAAAGTAATTGGACATTACTTGGAGAAGTAACCGTTACTTTTCTGATTACTTTATTGTGTGAAGACTACATGTTTAGCGCTCATAACAATGAACTACTTCGAACCTATATTTCACATTTTCACAAGTATTGAAGAAGAATAAACGGGTTCCCTCTTAGTGGTCGTTGCACTTTCACGATGCGGACACAAGCATAGAATTCGTTTGAAGAAGTTTAATGATTTGGGCGTTCGCCAGCTTGGGGGGGGGGGGGGGGGGAAGCGGAGGGGGTTCTAGATCTTGATTGTCGCTCATTTTACTATTCACATGTGGACGAACTCGCATGTTATACAAAAGAGCAGCAGGTCCAGGATTTGAAACGGATCACGTGTAGTATCCATTAGCGGAAGAGAGATCGCCCCGACCAGTTCTCAACTCGAAACCTTGCTTGTCACAAACTCTACGTAGGGGAAATAGGGAAATATTTGAACTGGCTTTGTTATATTTTGCATCCGCTTTAGACATCCTTCGGTTCTGGTTCTCCTACGGGCTGCGTGTAGGTACCGTAAGCAGGATTGTTTTTTTATTATTATTTCTCTGTGTGTGTGCGTGAGGGGGCTTGTTTGAACGAAGGACTTACAAAGCTACATTCTGCTCCCTCAAACTTCGCCCTGAATGGCCTTTGTTACGCACTGGGGCTTCCCTGGGGCTTCCCAGACCCAGTCCCAGCGCGAAAAAAAAAACTAACATTCCACAGAAATTGTACATACAAAGGGGTTGACCTCGTTTCCTACAGCTCCGCAAAAATCATTCTTTTTTCTGTTCGAAAAAAGAAGCATATTTTATTTTTTCATTTCAGAAAAAGGTGTGGGCACGGGGTTTTAGAAGTAATTTTTATTACTTCAAAAAGTAATCAGATTACTCTTGTGATTACTGCCTAATAAAAGTAATCAACTGATTACAAAATTACTTCAAAAAGTATTCGATTACAAGTAATTTGATTACTTGTAATGCGTACGGTACAAGTCTGGTCTGGGTCGGCTGTTGCTTTTGTGGCTCTAGTAGGACCAGACTTGTACCGTACGCATTACAAGTAATCAAACTACTTGTAATCGATTACTTTTTGGAGTAATTTTGTAATCAGTTGATTACTTTTATTAGGCAGTAATCACAAGAGTAATCTGATTACTTTTTGAAGTAATCAAATTACTTGTAACCGTTACTATTTTTCCACGGGACCCCCCCCCCCCCCCCCCCCCACCGACACACGCCTTTTTTTTTCTGAAATGAGAAAATAAAATTTGCTTTTTTTTCGAACGGAAAAAAGAAAGGTTTTTGCGGAGCTGTAGGAAACGAGGTCAATCCCTTTCTATGTACAGTTTCTGTGGAATGCCCGTTTTTTGTGTTTGTGTTTGTGACTGAGGATCAAGTTGATGCGGTATCAGTACCAGATCTTATACGTTCCTGGGAAGCTTCTGGCAACGGCCGACACCCTGTCCCGAGCGCCGTTGAGCCAAGCAACTCCGTCAACCTGCGACAGCCTAGAGCTGTACGTCCAGAGCGTGGTTCACGCAATCAAAGAAGGTGCGCCCGTCAGCCTCGAGGTGGTCCGTCGACAACAGTCAACAGATGGCGAGTGCACAGCACTGGCAAAGTTCTGCGACCAAGGTTGGCCTCAGAAGACCAAGGTTCCATGTCACCTAATGAAGTACTGGAACTACCGCGGAGAACTAACCGTTTGTGACGGTGTGCTTCTTAAAGGAGGACGTCTCGTTATTCCTGCATCGCTGCGACCTGAGGTCCTGCAGGCCATTCACGAGGGACACCAAGGAGTGAACCGATGCAAGGCACGGGCTCGAGACTCGGTGTGGTGGCCCAGTATCGGCGATCAAATCAAAACCATGGTCGAGAAGTGCGAGCGCTGCGCATCTACGAGGGTACAGCGGGCTGAACTTCTGTTGACGTCGCCTCCAACAGAGCTACCTTGGCAACAGGTAGGAGTCGATTTATTCCATTTGAACGGCCAAGATTTTCTACTGTTGGTGGACTATCACTCACATTATCCCGAAGTAATGACACTACGAAGCACGTCAAGCCAAGCCGTGATCTCTGCAGTAAAAAGTGTCATGGCGCGTTTTGGGATCCCGGAGGTACTTCGAAGTGACAACGGACCACAGTTTGCCTCTCACGACTTCGCCAGATTTGCGGAAGACTATGGATTTAAGCACGTCACTAGCAGTCCTCGATTTCCACAGTCAAACGGAGAAGTGGAGCGTACAGTCCGGACAGTGAAGGACCTCTTGGTTAAAGGCGACGATCCGTTCTTGTCACTTCTCGTCTACAGAGATACTCCAGGCATCTTGGGTTTTAGCCCTGCTCAGCTGCTAATGGGTCGACAGCTCCGGACTCAAGTACCCAAGGCTGCCGAGAAACTCCAGCCAGCATGGCCGAAGTCACAGGTCATTCTGGAGCAGGACTGCGCGGCGAAGCGACGCCAAGCTTCCGACTTCAACCGTCGTCACGGAGTGCGCGAGCTCAGGGAACTTTCACCTGGCGAAGATGTGTGGGTGACCGACGCACAGTGCCCTGCTCAAGTGCTTAGCCGAGCGCAACGCCCACGCTCTTACGTCGTCGAAACTCCGCGGGGTGTGTTGCAGAGAAATCGGCGACACCTAGTTCCTTTCGAGAGCCAACCTACGGAGCCAGTTCCCGTCCTGCCAGCTCCGGTTCTGCCGGTTCCTTCCGCCGATGGAGCCAATGGCCTGCAACCCCAACATTATGAGCAAAGACTGGTTACAGCTCCCTCTCCGCAGCCTTCTGCCGAGGATGCTCCCGCAGAGCCAAGGGCAAGTCCGAGAGCTGATGCGAGTCAGGCACCAGCGAATCTGTGGATCCACACTCCTCGACGCACGAGATCTGGCCGTCGAGTAGTAGCTCCAAAGAGACTGAACTTGTAGTGAGGTCGTGTGTCCTGATTTGTTCATCCACGAGTGATGTCTCTGAGAAAGGGGGATGTTGTGGTAGGTGTCGCTACCATTAGGTTGTATATATATGAGAGAGTAAAGAGGCAGACGAAGTTACTTGTTTCGTTCCACCCGGACCAGGCGCGTGTGTGTGTTCTTTCCTCCCTGGCCTCGACGATCGCCGGTCTCTACAGTGGGAAGCCCCAGGAAAGCCACAGTGCGTGACAAAGGCCATGCAGGGCGAAGTTTGAGGGAGCAGAATGTAGCTTTGTAAGTCCTTCGTTGAAACTAGCCCCCTCACGCACACACACACACACACAGAAATAAAAAAATAAAAAAATCCTGCTTAGGGTACCTACTCGCAGCCCGTAGGAGAACCAGAACCGAAGAATGCCTAAAGCGGATGCAAAATATAACAAAGCCAGTTGAAATATTTCCCCATTTCCCCTACGTGGTCTTTGTGACAAGCAATGTTTCGAGTTGAGAAGTGGTCGGGGCGATCTCTTCCGCTAACGGATACTACACATGATCCGTTTCAAATCCTGGAGCTGCTGCTCTTTTGTATGACATGCGAGCTCATCCACATGTGAATAATAAAATGAGCGACGCAAACTTTGAGCGACAACCCTTGCTCAAGCTTAACAAGATCTAGAACCCCCTCCGTTCCCTCCCCCCCCCCCCCTCCCCCCCACACACACACTGGCGAATGCCCAAAATCATTAAACTTCTTAAAACGAATTTTATGCTTGTGTCCGCGTTGTGAAGGTGCAACGACCGCGAAGAGGGAACCAGTTTTTCTTCTTCAATACTTGTGCAAATGTGAAATATAGGTTGGAAGTAGTTCATTGTTATGAGCGCTAAAGATGTCTTCACACAATAAAGTAATCGGAAAAGTAACGGTTACTTCTTTAAGTAATGTCCAATTACTTTTGCCGTCGAGTAATCAAGTAATCTAATCGAATACGTTTTAGCCGAGAGTAATATAATTGTAATCGATTACTTTTTTTAGTAACGTGTACAAGACTGAGTAGGACTCGGGCTTAACAGATTTTTTTTTTCGATGCTCTGGGACAGTTTTTTTTTTTTTTTTATTATGTAAACTCTAGGGTTGTGCGAATATTCGAAATTTCGAATAGTAGTTCCGAATAATACACTATTCGATATTCGCTTCGAGAAGAACTGCACTATTCGCGATTTTCGAAGTGTGGATTGCGGCGGGTTAGCTTTGTTGAGTGCGCTTCTATTAAGCACCGGTGTGCTGCGGAGAAACAACACCCGCGGAAGCGAGCTCCGCAGGTGTTGCTTCTCTGCATTACATCGGTGCTAGGTTAGAAGCGCACTCAACGGGGTAACCCGCCGCGAAAAACACTAGAAAAAGTATGAATATCGTAATTGCGTGCTTGGAAGAAAAGCTACATTTAAAGCGGGATGGTGCAGCCGTGCCAACTCTATTTGAAAATAAATGGAAACTTTGTGAATCTGTATATTTACATTGTAGTAAAAGTTTCAAAATTAAACTGTTATGCAAGAGTACACAATGTAAGGCAGAGATGCCCTTACTACCTGCGTTCAACATGCGCGATTCATTCTTTTTTAACTCGAGATTAAAGAAAGAATATTTTATAGAGCAAGATTTGTAGTCACTCAATTGGGTATAGTTGGTCACCTTCATAGGATTCATTTTATGTCAAATCCGTCGTTTACTTGCCATCCCAAGACACCAGACCTTCTGAGGTCACAGTTCATAAATATAGATAGAATAAACTTAGCTTGTAAATGAACAAGTGGAACAACCTTCACAGGTTTAGCTGGGTTTTTGTCTAAGCATTTTGCAATGGAAGTGAAAGTACCTAAAAAAGCGCCAAAAAAACACAGACAAGGAAGTAGACAGACAAGAGCGCTCTGTCTACTTCCTCATCCTTGTCTTTTTTTGGCACTTTTTTAGGTTACCATGAACCAACTGGCCCAAATTGCTACCTTAATGGTAGTGAAAGGCATAGAAAAACTATTCGATGTTCGAATCGAAAATATTCGGCCAAAACCACTATTCGCTTCGAATTCGCTTCGCACTCAAAATTCACTATTCGCACAAGACTAGTAAACTCTGTTACATGTTTCTAATGGAAACTAAATTTTCTTGTTAACAATTTTTTTTAAGTTCTCTTTTTACAAAGCTGTAGAACAGAAACGCTGTTTCCTTTTTAAAGGGGCCCTGCAAGGACGTTTTTACTGGTTTTTAATTTGCACCGAACCTGAGCGCACTGAACGTAGTAACTTAGAGAAACTTTTCTTTTCTCGAAATTTGCTTTATTTTAAAAGTTATAGGCAAGCTAAAATTACAAAAACAAGCACAAAATAACCTCCCTCATGACGTCCTTGGTTGTTTGAGTGGCCGTGAACTAGAGGGGGGGTAGTGGGCTCATCGCGAGCGCTCACAGCTGCCACACTCCGTGTCGACGGCGCGAGAGGGCGCCACTAAAACATGTTTTGGATAGGCTGTATGCAGCGGGCAGCCAGAATGCCACTTTATTGGCCACAAACGACAGCAAACACGGGGTAAAGACCAGTTCAGAATGGGAGCCACTTCGCCCACTTCGCGCTGCCATACCGCGAAACGGCCAAACCGCAAGACAAAGCTTCTCGCCGAAGGCCTTCGGAACGCTCGGAGCCGGTCGGATCCTCCTGTCCATACGACCGCAGCGCCGCCGCGTACATCCGGGACCTTTCCGTGTCGGCGCCTGATCCCACTACTCCTTTCTAGTATGCGCCGCCTTTTCCACCGCTTGGTGGCGGGTATGTCGACGGGTCATTTCTTGTTCCCGTACCTTATAAACTGCATTCGTTTCTTTTCTGATCTAAAATACTGAACAAAAACTACTTTTATAAATAATTGAAACGGTTCGCACCACTTAATTTTGTATTTCGACTAAAAAGAAGCTTTCAGCGGCTCTGACCAGTAGTAAGCCCAGGACCAAAGACGTCACATTTTGCGCGCTTTCGGTACCGCGGGTCGCCCTCGTGGGTGGAGGAGGTTTCCGCGTCGTCCGGTTAAAATATGACGCACTGATATTTAGTTACTCTCTTCGTGCCCGCTGGCTTGCCCGAACTTCAAGAGACGTGGAAACCGCAAAAAAGGTAGACGCTTAAATATGATTGCAGGGCCCCTTTAAGAGAAACTGTTTTTTCATAAAATTCAAAAATAAAAAGTCAATCGTTCCCGAGCTCATGAGCTCGGGAACGAACCTAGATTGATTCAAGCCTGCCAAAGATAACATTGTTTGAATGCTGGAGGTTCGTCAGAGTCGGCTGTTGCTGTCTGTCGCCTTTGCGGGACTAGCACATAAAGAAACATGAACAACAGAAAGTGACAGGGTAATGTCAAATTTTCTCGCAAGGTAGAGCATATATTTATTCATTACCATCAGCTTATCGCAGATAATTATTCATTACCATCCGATTATCGCCACATTCTTAAACATTTACACTTGTCTTAACAAGGCCTCCATTATTATCCACTCTTTCTCTACTGCTGAGTAAGAGGCTGAATTCCAGTCCAATAAAAGTCCTTGCTTCGACTTGGCAGATTGGCGTGTAGTTCCAGATCATCAACATGCAGAAAGTGGCATCTTCCGAGTGCATTGGTTCACTACATTTTGTTTCGCCTACAGACTCGGACTACGTTTCTCGGAAGACAAGCCGACACCGCACATGAGTCTCGAAAGTCGGAGTAAAGACCTTTACAGGGTAGGAATTGAGTCTTACTTTGCAATGTGAATGTGAAGACAGTTTGAATAAGTTTGAATAGTTATTGAAAAATTACAAAGTGCCTGTGAAAAACATGGCAATAATTTGTTTGATTAATAAATACGCTATACTTTGACAGCGCATTTCGAGGCCTTATAGTTTCATACCTGCCCTTATACACTGTTGCCGCACACCGCTTAAAGAATACGGCAATACATTTGCCGTATTCTGTAAACCTGTGAAGGAAACATGTTTTCAAATTTGGCTCATAAACCATTTTGCAAGCTTCAAAAGCTCGCAGGCTGGCAGCTTTTTAGAGGGTTTCTTAATTAACCAAAATTCAAATTAATTATATTATTTCTCAGACCAACTTCGGAACTTTTTTTTTTTCTGTGGGACAGAAATGTCAGTGAATCAGATATTCAAGATCAATTGAAATAAACCACTGGTCATTTTGGGAGCACGCCATATTTACACCTTCCCCATGTTCCTGGACTTATTAATGCCGGGAAGTTTGCTATGAAGGAAGACATGAAACTTGTTAAAGAAAGAAAACATGAGATATTGTAGTATTTGTAAATAACCACTTTATTTCTTGCATTTGCCACGCTTGGGCTCTGACCAGATGGCATCTCTTCAACATACTACTAGAAACTGCAGTCTTATTTCTTAACTTTGCCGTGCTTGGGGCTCAGACTAAATGGAATTTATTGAACATATACCTACTTTGACTCTTAACTCTGCCCTCTTGGGCTCCCAACGATGACATTTCCTGAATACATACCTGGTATTCTTTCTATGGACAAAAATATTGAAGGGAACTTGCACTATTGGCCCATTAGCTTACTTGACTTGGCGCCACTAGGAACAACAGATGTTTTAATTAACCTTTTCAGTTAGAAAAAGAAGCATATAGTTACAATTAGAAACTTGATGAGCATCGTCAGAAACCACTAAACCATTCAAATGTAGACACTAGGAGCCCATGTATTGTTTCTTTGGCTCCTGCAAATGTGTCGCGACCTCCATGTTTTTTCGTCTCATCATCCAGAGTTTCGCTCTGCCAGCCTTGCGCCTGCATTAAAAGTGGCAACTTTTGTGAAATACCACACTTCGTACGTGCTCCCATCCTTCTAAAGTTGAATGATTTAGTGATTTCCGATTACGCCCAGCAAGTCTAACTGGAACTGATTATTATTATTGTATGCAAAACTATTTAAAAACTTAATTATCCTAAGCACTACGTGCCTCACAAAATGGTTCTCTTGACTATGACTAATGTTGTGCCGACCCTATTTCTGTGAGAAGCAAAGATTTTACATTAAATGACTGTCAAAACAATGCACGTGCCCCCAACATTTCTAATGAACAGATTTAGGGCTCTCGACCATGGCCAGCAAGTTTCTAATTTAAAGAATATGGCTTCATATACAAATTAGAAGTTAATTAAAAATATCTTAATTAGCCACCTACTTGCACAAGCAACCTTGTTTGTAGTGTCCGCCAAGTCGAGTAAGCTAATTGCAAAATAAAGTTACCTAATGAAACTTCTTGCTTTGAAAAGCAAACACCCAGTGTAGGGTGGCCCAAGTATTGGCAGGCTGTACATTGGTCCCTAACAATTAGCTTCTGCGCACAGCTAGATAAAATTTGAACCAAACAAGTATTTTAATGGCCCAAGTTTTCTTGTAAACTTGCAAAGTATAGCTCCATTTCTGTGAGAAACAACAACACTATTCATCTTAATCCCTATGGCGGGCAAGGGCACACACAACCAAGTCGCATTGACTCTGTTAGAGCCAGTTAATCGCTCGATTCAACCCGCGCCCGTTGCGAAATGAATCCTCCATTCAATGTGAAATGCGAGTACTCATTTCGCATCGGGCTCTAACCGTTCACCGCGACTTCGTTGCCAGCATCAGTGCCCGCCATAAAGGCTAGAAGGATTCTTGTCCTTAATTCTCGCAGAAATGGATCTACGCTTTAGAAGTTTACAAGGTAATGTGCACCACTAGAGTACACCTGTGGTGAAAAAGCTAGCTACACACAGAAGCCAATTTTTCTGGTGCAATTGACAACATACCGATCTATTTATGCCACCCTATATACCATTAAACACATTAGATTCCTTCTCTTCGCCTTGCTTGGGCATAAAGATGACATTTCCGGAAAATACCTTTTTATTTAAATCAGGAACGTTTTAGGAATGTTTCCGCTTAAAAGGCATACCCCTCCAGGGACGCCCGGAATCGGGCGTCCCTGGACGTCTCACCCGGAATCGGGGTTCGCCTGCTCCTTCTCCTGCGACACCAAAGGCACCTCAGCTGCCCCGGCTTCTCCTCCTAGGCGGCCAGCAGCGGTTGTACGCACAAGGTCCAGGCGTGTCGTCCGGTCGCCAGTGCATTTGAAGTTGTGACCTGGAAAAACTTGCTTATACCCCTGTTACACGGGCACACTTAACCGCGGTTAACTCAGCTTAACTGCTGTTACGCGGCACCACAGATACCGCACTATACTCTCGGACAGCTATTCCAAAAGAGGTGAAGAGCGCGCGTGCACTGCTTCGATAGATGGTCAAAATGCTCAAGCACACGTTCGCCCATAGCTTTGAGTGCGTAGCCGCAGAATGTTGTTGGCGAATATTGTGCGCTAATTGTGGCTTAGCGTAACTGCAGCTAAGTGTGCCCGTGTAACAAGGGTATTACTCTGCATCGGGACGCTGAAAACTCTTTAGCGTTCTATACTTTCGTGGGGGGATGGCGAGGGCGTGTTAGCTGAATACTAGTGCCCTCTGGTTTGGCTTGTGTAACGCTAAGGGACAGAAAGCAAAAGGGCTTTTTGCGCTTCCTCCCACACATGTCGGGTACCTCACAGCCCCGATTAGAGCACTCCTCTGCAAGAACACGGCTTGGACATAGTCTCATAAGCAAGAATCTGCATTCATCAGAATCAAAGAACTGCTCGCCTTGGAATGCTGCATGGCAAGATACCATCCTGCTTATTCAACCATCGTGTTGGCCGATGCAAGCTCGTTCAGACTTGGAGCTGTATTGCTACAGACCCAGCCTTCGGGTGAGAGACGCCCGGTGTCATTTGCCTCTTGGTCTATGACAGCCACGTAGCAACGATGTACGCAGACAGAAAAGGAGGCCCTGGCTGCAACGTGGGCCATCCTAAAGTTCAACGCGTTTGTACGCAGCCTAACGTTCAACGTGGAGACAGACCACCTGCCGCTTGTTGCGCTGTTCGGCAAGGTGGACGTGGACACTCGCATTCAACGGCACCGGCTGAAAGTTGTCACCACTGGTGACAACGGGTCAGTTTCCCGAGCGAGCCCCGAACGCTATGCAACGACGGGCTCTGGTGGACTTGCCTTCCGCTTCCTTTCCTCTCGTCCTGCGGGAGGGTCACCACTCACGTCCTTGGGTACACTTGGCAGCAGAGTCGGCACAGCGTCTGGCATAAGCGAGGGGTGTCCACAAGGAATCCTCACTTCCTTTCCGCCGATTATGTGGACGTCGTCTCGAAGGATGAAGCGGGGCTCGAAGTGCAGCTCGCAGACTGCGCTTGATTATTCAAGACGCTTGTCCGATCGTTGAAGATTCTTTTCCCAAAGGTTTCTTGTGGCGCTGTCTTTTGGAACGCTGAAAAGACACATCGTTTTCACGCCTTTCACTCGGATGTAGCCCGTTTGGCAACCAGGTACGCAGCCAGAGTCCTGTCGCCGTATCGCCGACGGAATTTCGGCGCTACCTTTACGCGTTCACCATCCGCAAAATCGGAACACTCAAGATTGAAAACACATTTCGATCGAACACACGGAACTATGAAGTCGTGGTCGGCTTACCGACGCGCGCATCACTCAAAGTGAAAAAAAAAAAAAAAGCAAGAGCGTCGTTGACTTCAAATGCGATTCCCGCCAAATGTGGCGGGCTGCACGCTATTTTCCACGGGTAACTCGACTACAGCGCCTCTACAAAGTGTCAATGCACGCGCCCTCACGAGCTCCCGTTGCCGAGCCGATCCGGTCCCAACACTACCCCAAGTATTCTAGTACACTGTACTTACGGTGCGCTTTCACGCGGTCTCGCTGTCTGGCCGCGGGAGGTACGACGCACAGACTATCAAGATAATCAAACCTGAGTATTTCTTTCGTTTTGAGAGTAAACCTTTTCTTAAAAGTGCTATTGAGCGCCTTCTTTGTGTAAATGTTCAATTTTATCCGCAATCGCATCAAAATGAACGTCGCCGTCGCCGTGAGTACTTTGGGTTGATAAGAGTGCTGACTGGGCGAGTTGGTAGTTCATCACGAATAACGTAACAGCGCACAACAAGAGGAACACTCGCAAACTCAGACACGCCAAGAAAAATATACACTTACATCGGCGCTGACTCACAACTCTTGGATTACTTCCAATAAGTCATCAGCGTCGATACGCAGCGAATTAAAATATAAAAGAAAAAAAATGGAAAAGGCAAACGGCGAGTATCATGCGCATAGATGATAGGAAACACAGGCTTGCTGCAAAGTTAGGTGGGCACCAATCCCTCAAGCTTATACTAACTGGTGCCAAAGCGCAATTGTAGTGCAACACTTTTTAAAGCGGTGATTCGAGAGCATGAACAGGGAAGCAGTTTACTACAACCAGACATCGAACAGACGCTCGTAGGTAAACGCTCGTAGGTAAAAGATAAATTCTGTGGGCGAGTGTACATAGGACAGACTGGTAGGTGTGTGAATGACCGCCTTCGCGAGCATACCAACAACGTCGTCAACGCCAACTCTGGATATTTGGGAGTGCACTGTAGGGACTGTGGATGTTCGGCTCGTTTGAGCAACCGCACTGTGCTGGGAAGGAGCCCCAATCAGCTAACCAGAGAGATTACCGAGGCAGCAAGCATCGAAGGACACATTGACAAGTGTGTCAGCAGGCCATCTTTAACTCTCTCACAAAGGGAGCTGGAGTATTTAACCAAAAGCTCTCCTAGGCACCAGTAGTGAGAATTCTTTACTTTTTAATTTTTAATATTCATTTTTAAATAATTCCTAAATTTTATTGGGTTTTTATTTTTATTTTTGTAATCTGCATTTGAGGTCGCCATCTCTTTCTTAGGACATAAAAAAGAGGAGGTTGGTCTTTTTTCATAGAAGACAATACAAATCCAAGAGTTGTGAGTCAGCGCCGAGTGTGTGTATATTTTTCTTGGTGTGTCTGCGTTTGGGAGTGTTTCTCTTGTTGTGCGCTGTTGCGTTATTCGATACTTTCGGTTATCACACACGTGCTTCCAGTGCGTGAGCAATCGAATGAATCGGTCACACACCCGTATTTAGCGTGCATGTGGTGCTCATAGTTTTTCTACCAGTTCACTATTTACCTTGTGACTCACTTTTGTGGGGAGTTTATTTCTATCTGCACGTGCTTTCTACGAGCGTCTGATGATCGATGTCTGGTTGTAGTAAACTGCTTCCCTGTTCATGCTCTCGAATCACCGCTTTAAAAAGTTTTGGCACTACAATTGCGCTTTGGCACCAGTTAGTATAAGCTTGAGGTACTGGTGCCCACCTAACTTTGCAGCAAGCCTGTGTTTCCTATCCTCATCTATGCGCATGATACTCGCGTTTGCCTTTTTCATTTTTTCTTCTTTTATATTTCAATTCGGTGCGTATCGGCGCTGATAACTTATTGGAACCAGGGTGGACAAAAATAATGATTAAAAAAGAAAAATCTGATTTATGTGATTTATATCAAATGTTTTTTTATGATTTCAATTTCTGATAAGCTGCTCTAACATTTTCTGCTCCTAATCTGCTCCAAACTGTAGACTTCTGTGCTTCGAAGTTGCTCCATAATGCATAAAATGCTGTTCCAAAACGAGAATTTTGTGCTCCTAAGCTGCTCCAAAATCCAGATTTTTCAGCTCCAAATATTGCGCTCCAAAACCTGTTCCACCTGTCTCACCCCTGGTTATGTGAAAAGACTTATACCTCTAAATAAATTCCATGTCACCCTAAAAAAACGTCAGCACGCCACTGTCCAATAAAAACGCCCCTGTCAACATTGATCACATGACCTCACGGTGGAATAAACTAGGTGTTCTTTGTCTGTAGGTGTTGCCTTGAACATGAAACTTTACCCACGCTACTGCATGAAAGGACATTACATACTTTCTTTATAGGTGACCTCATTAAAGATCATGCAAACAGTATCATTGGAATTTTCGAGAATAGGTGACCACCTGAAGCATCCTGGAACACAGTCTTATCTTCTGTTACGGTTGAAAAAACGGTACGATGGCATCCCTGTTGTGACGGTCCTTCCTGCCGGCCCTCCGCCACCGACGCATGGATTGCAGTCCTCAAGTTTCGCATAGCATCATCCAAACAGAGACCTCATGGATTGCGACCTGATACTGCCGGCACAGGTGCGAGCTCTCCGAGAAATAGCGTGCCCGAGATGAGTCGCAGGTGTACGAAGTCTGGGTTGGCACAGCGAGGCCACGTCTGGCCTCCTTCCTGGATTTCGGATCACCAGAGCAGCGGGTCGCGTTCACGTCGACTGATGACGTACCCTTGAGCCGTGCAATATTACTGGCACAGACGCATTCGGATGTGTGAAACTTCACTGGATGAGTCTTCCTACTATTTCAAGTCAACCACCGCCAGGCTCGTGCTGCAACGGACAGTGACTCAGCTTTGCCGGCTGGTCGTACTTTGTACGTGAAGGCAAGGGAGACGGTTAGCAGCGGGCGTTAGATGGCAGCAAACAATGACTCATGAAATCCCTACCTAGGGACCTGCGGCAAAAGATGCTCTGACTCCACTCCTGGCACGCCACCTGGTTTGAGTCCCCAAGCTCGGAGTGGAATTTTCCCCTCCGAGCTTTGGCAGAACATGTTTTATGTTTCAACAATGGTGGGCAGAGCAGGGCGAACAGAGAGGGATGAATAAGGAGTTGTATATTAGTGACAGAAAGCCTTTTGACAATGAGAGACTAATGTGTGCGACAGGCTGCTTTTGAGCAGATGTGAGCAAAGGCCTCTATGCCTTCAGAATGCCCTTATCTGTCTGCTCTCGGGCAGCTGGAAGCTCAATGCCTGAAAATACAATGGGTAGTGTTGATACTTGTTTCTGGGGAGACTTAGCTGGGATCTCGTTTCCGATGCCGACACTGATGTTTCAGGACGAGCGCTATGTGCACGACCTGGAGGAGCAGGTGGAAGGGCTGCAGGCGAATGTGCAGTATGTGAACATGGAGATCACGGACTGCCAGGCCAATATCCTGCAGCTGGAGGAGCCCAAGGAGGAGCTGCTGGACGTGGGCTCGCGTCTGGATGGGACCGAGTCCCCTCAGGCACGCTACCTCGTCGACAAGCTGCTGCACATGGCTATCAACCAGGTGGGGGACCCTCTTCACCTCTCCAGTCTTCTGGACTGGGGCACTGCCCAACATTTCCGGCACCAAACTGCACGAGCTGGTTGCTGCGCAGCGGTACTGGTAGCTCTGCAATAGGCACGTTGTGGTTTGGACTGCCGTACAGTTGTGGCTTGGACAGTCGACAGTTTGGACAGTCGCTTTACGATGCCCATGTGGCCTTTGTGCGCAAGCTCAACGGCACGTTGCTGGGTACCTGCTGGCAGCACGATCCTTGTGCCTCGAAGAATGATGCCCTCAGGCGTCACGGCAAGCTCTGTCTCAAGGTGTCTGTAGGGTTTGAGTGTGGTAGCACTCCACAGGAGATGTCTCTCTGTACCCTTGGCTTGAATGGCTTGTCGCAGCTGGCAGTATGTTGAGTCTTTTGTGGCTGCCTCGATTACTTGTTTTGTCGTCATCGCCTTTGGTATCGCTGCCTGTGACAGGAACAGATGATACTCATCAGGAACCTTATCTGTCCTGTAACCGCTCCGAGTAAACTTCAGCGGGTGGTGTGACATGTAGTCAGATGGATTCTCTGCGCCCTTTTGGTGATGTACTGCAAAGTTGTAGAGCTGAATCCTCATGCAGAGACGTTCGATTCTTGCAGATGGTCGTGCAGATCGGTTGGTCAGAATGCTGATCAGGGGCTTGTGATCAGTGTGAAGGTTGAAGTGAGTCCCATACAGATACACATTGAAGTGTTCGATTGCCCACACGACAGCCAAGGTCTCTTTTTCGATCTGGGAGTAGTTGCGCCCTGGATCCGTCAGACTACGGCTTGCGTAGGCGATCACTTGGAGTTTGTCAACATCTCCCTGTGCTATGTATGGCCCCTAGACCTTGCGGACCTGCATCCACAGTTAGGTGGGTGGTCTTCTTGCCGTCAAAGTAGGCCAGGGCGTGGCTGCTTGTGAGTGTGTTCTTAAAGGGGTACGGAAACCAAATTCTAGAGCCCATCTCTTTGCTTGAACATAAAAAGGGTTAAAATAGGACTTCACCAATACCAATATTCGGTAGGATAACGGGAGAAAACGAATTTTAAACTGAATAAACCGATAACCAAAAACCACCTCGTGGATGTCTGTGAAGCTTCGATGGAATGTCGTGACGACAACATGCCCGTAAGAGCAGCGCCACAACGGGAGGTACGGTCACTCACAGGCATTACTTAGGCCTGAACGTTCCCGAACGGTGGCCGTTCTAAAACGAACGGCCACCGTTCGTTTTAGCATCGGGTGGTCTTTCCGGCAAGGCTTCTTTGGGGTGGTTTGGAGTTGTGTACGTGCGATGTAATATTCACGCTACGAAATGTCTGTTTAAACGGGCCCGCATGCCCACCTTTCCTGATCACGAGATAGCCGCCTTCGTCGACCGCAACTGATAACGAACTCGATCGCTAAGAAGTCAACACAAGTTACACAACTACCATCGTTGCTAAAAGGAGACGGCCCGTACGGCTCTGCAAAGCGGCGCGCATGTAAACAAATCCCTGCGGCACTTTTCGGGGATGCGGGAGAGAGCCAACGTCCAGGAAGATACGTTTGAAGTCAAAGAGTGTCAGCAAGATCCACGTAAATACCTGTTCGCACTGGGAGCAGAACCGCACTGGCATTGCGTTCTTGGTAACCGCTTCGGGAACGGTCTTTTACAACCGATTTTATGAACCGCTGGGCCTCTAGACATTCGCAACTCGATGCTGACGAGACGCTCGGCGGAGAAAGATTGGACCGGCATTGAGTCGCTCCCAAAAACTGCTCTAACTCGACATGTGTCGAAGTAGGATGTCGAAATAAAATGGACATCTAAAAAAAGTGTACGTACCCAAGTTGGGAAGGCAATCCATATGGCGTTTATTTGAGCTCTATAACGCACACACAAAAAAAAAAGGAGATTGAATCGAGGAAAGTGTCCCTTCTCGACGAGATCGTTCGTTACCGCTGCATCTGAAAAAAAGCTAGGTATACGAGGGGAAAGACTGGCCTTCTTACCCCAAATTAGAGGTATTATTATATCTAATAATGGATTTCACTTTGGGAAGTTCGTGTCAACATGAATTGAATCTGCATATTAAAGACCGTCAACACTGCGTTTTTCTTTTTACTAGATAATTCTCCTCATGGCTGGTTTTTTCTCTGAGGAAAGGCGGCAACCCTACGTAGAAGTACTGGCATAAACGATGCCTTTTTCGCTAACAATGTGCGAAGAAGCGAACGCGACAGCTGTAGCATGTTCGCCCACCTCGAGACCCCCTCGTCGCCGTGTATGTGCGGCACGGGCAGCCTGTCGGTGGCAGTTGATGCGAGGGCGACGCAGATTGCGAGCAGCCAGCCATTACCTCCGCGCTCGCTCCCGGGATGGAGTACGGCCTTGGCGCGGCGGCGCCATAGGAAGAGTATGCAGCAGTGACGACGCAAGCGAAGGCGCAGGTTTTCCCGATCTTTCTGAGCAATGAAGGGTAATGTTGACGATGGGGGGGGGGGGGGGGGGGGGGGGGGAAGGGGGGGGGGGGGGGCTCAACCAGATAAACGACGCGAAGCTCGGAGAATTTTCCCCTCTGAGCTTTGGCAGAACATATTTTATGTTTCAAGTTAAGTTCGAGAACCAGAGTTGTTATAGTGAAATGGAACACTGTGGAAGTTTCTGTAACCCTCCAACATTACGCATATCAACTGGATACTGCCAAAGTGGGATTCATTTAACGTGAATAATGTTTAAAATACCCGTTTTTAAGTTATCGTTAGTGGACGACGGGGAAAGACGCTTCCTCATAGATTATTGGGGTGTCGTCGTGACTCTTCCCATGGCCAATGGGACTCCTCTATCCTTGTGCCATGAAAGGAGAGAAGGGTTTTTCCATCCCACTGAGTTGAATACTAATGCAAACACCGCAATTCCTGCAAAGTGTGACCCATAAAGCTATTGCTTTAGAAAGCGGGCAAGTTTGTGAGAGGCCCTGGCTCTTGAAGCGGTCAAGCTAGAGAGCAACCGGCCGCAGAACAGGCCCACATCCACTGCTGTGACACTGCCAGGATGGCGACAACAAGACACTTGGGTTGGCGATTTTCCTTCTCGAAGGCAACGAATGAGTTCCAGTGGTGGAGTAAAACCCTTTGCTTAATAGGGATACATGGAAATGGTTCAATCTAATAAACAAAACGGGAGGTAGTATGACGCTACGACCGACGCTTGCTTGGCTCGTCTTCAGCGCTGCTCGGCTGCCATTCGATGCTGTTGACGGCCCGGTGCCTGTCGGCCGTGCGTCCACGGGGCCATGCATGCGAAATGGGGAGTCGGTTGCTGGAATTCTCTCGGCCCCAAGAACCACCAACTTGGCAGTCGGCGAGCTCTCTCGTACATTTGGAAGCGCGCTTGACAAACGATAAAGCAAATTACCAAAACTTCCGCTTGTATGACGGCATGGGGCAGAAATGAAGGAAGTCTCGTTGCAGGCACCAGCAAGGTGGCGCAGTGGCAACAATGGTGGGCAGAGCAGGGCGAACAGAGAGGTTATGAAAAGGAGTTGTATATTAGTGACAGAAAGCCTTTTGACAATGAGAGACTAATGTGTGCGACAGGCTGCTTTTGAGCAGATGTGAGCAAAGGCCTCTATGCCTTCAGAATGCCCTTATCTGTCTGCTCTCGGGCAGCTGGAAGCTCAATGCCTGAAAATACAATGGGTAGTGTTGATACTTGTTTCTGGGGAGACTTAGCTGGGATCTCGTTTCCGATGCCGACACTGATGTTTCAGGACGAGCGCTATGTGCACGACCTGGAGGAGCAGGTGGAAGGGCTGCAGGCGAATGTGCAGTATGTGAACATGGAGATCACGGACTGCCAGGCCAATATCCTGCAGCTGGAGGAGCCCAAGGAGGAGCTGCTGGACGTGGGCTCGCGTCTGGATGGGACCGAGTCCCCTCAGGCACGCTACCTCGTCGACAAGCTGCTGCACATGGCCATCAACCAGGTGGGGGACCCTCTTCACCTCTCCAGTCTTCTGGACTGGGGCACTGCCCAACATTTCCGGCACCAAACTGCACGAGCTGGTTGCTGCGCAGCGGTACTGGTAGCTCTGCAATAGGCACGTTGTGGTTTGGACTGCCGTACAGTTGTGGCTTGGACAGTCGACAGTTTGGACAGTCGCTTTACGATGCCCATGTGGCCTTTGTGCGCAAGCTCAACGGCACGTTGCTGGGTACCTGCTGGCAGCACGATCCTTGTGCCTCGAAGAATGATGCCTTCAGGCGTCACGGCAAGCTCTGTCTCAAGGTGTCTGTAGGGTTTGAGTGTGGTAGCACTCTACAGGAGATGTCTCTCTGCACCCTGTTCGAGGCGGAGTTTAAGCCGCACGTCCGGAGGCTTCCTGGCTCGTGACGACGACCATTCCCCGAAGTGAAGAACCCAGGGGTCCAGTGGAGGTGGGAGAATTGGTAACGTAACGAACGGTTAAATTACATGGTAGCGATACAGTCGTCAAATCCGAGAGAACAACTGGAGCCGTCTCACGCCCCGCCTTATATAGGGTCCGTTTTCTCCCTCACTCTCCGCCAGGGCAGCAGGTGCGACCGCCGAGTGCGTAGCAGAAAAGTCCGCCGCGTCGTAGCCAGAAATGAGTCATAGCCATGGTTCTCCGCAGTTAGGCCAGGCCTCTCTCCCCTTCCGGAGCGCACGAACCCACACGCACACACACACACGTCCCGTTGACGTCACGGACGCGTTGAGACACGTTTTGGGCAGGCTTCGACAGGTGGCCGGCAGTCCTGACACGTCGGGACTCGTTTCGGGACTCGTTTCCGCAGCGTTGAAACTCGGAAAAGGTTGCCGAAGGTTCCATTCTTAACAACCCTTGGCTTGAATGGCTTGTCGCAGCTGGCAGTATGTTGAGTCTTTTGTGGCTGCCTCGATTACTTGTTTTGTCGTCATCGCCTTTGGTATCGCTGCCTGTGACAGGAACAGATGATACTCATCAGGAACCTTATCTGTCCTGTAACCGCTCCGAGTAAACTTCAGCGGGTGGTGTGACATGTAGTCAGATGGATTCTCTGCGCCCTTTTGGTGATGTACTGCAAAGTTGTAGAGCTGAATCCTCATGCAGAGACGTTCGATTCTTGCAGATGGTCGTGCAGATCGGTTGGTCAGAATGCTGATCAGGGGCTTGTGATCAGTGTGAAGGTTGAACTGAATCCCATACAGATACACATTGAAGTGTTCGATTGCCCACACGACAGCCAAGGTCTCTTTTTCGATCTGGGAGTAGTTGCGCCCTGGATCCGTCAGACTACGGCTTGCGTAGGCGATCACTTGGAGTTCGTCAACATCTCTCTGTGCTATGTATGGCCCCTAGACCTTGCGGACCTGCATCCACAGTTAGGTGGGTGGTCTTCTTGCCGTCAAAGTAGGCCAGGGCGTAGCTGCTTGTGAGTGTGTCCTTAAAGGGGTACGGAAACCAAATTCTAGAGCCCATCTCTTTGCTTGAACATAAAAAGGGTTAAAATAGGACTTCACCAATACCAATATTCGGTAGGATAACGGGAGAAAACGAATTTTAAACTGAATAAAACGATAACCAAAAACCACCTCGTGGATGTCTGTGAAGCTTCGATGGAATGTCGTGACGACAACATGCCCGTAAGAGCAGCGCCACAACGGGAGGTACGGTCACTCACAGGCATTACTTAGGCCTGAACGTAGTACCGAGGCGCTTTGGTGGAGAAAGCAACAGCAGAGTTGGCCACCGTTCGTTTTAGTATCGGGTGGTCTTTCCGGCAAGGCTTCTTTGGGGTGGTTTGGAGTTGTGTACGTGCGATGTAATATTCACGCTACGAAATGTCTGTTTAAACGGGCCCGCATGCCCACCTTTCCTGATCACGAGATAGCCGCCTTCGTCGACCGCAACTGATAACGAACTCGATCGCTAAGAAGTCAACACAAGTTACACAACTACCATCGTTGCTAAAAGGAGACTGCCCGTACGGCTCTGCAAAGCGGCGCGCATGTAAACAAATCCCTGTGGCGCTTTTCGGGGATGCGGGAGAGAGCCAACGTCCAGGAAGATACGTTTGAAGTAAAAGAGTGTCAGCAAGATCCACGTAAATACCTGTTCGCACTGGGAGCAGAACCGCACTGGCATTGCGTTCTTGGTAACCGCTTCGGGAACGGTCTTTTTCAACCGATTTTATGAACCGCTGGGCCTCTAGACATTCGCAACTCGATGCTGACGAGACGCTCGGCAGAGAAAGATTGGACCGGCATTGAGTCGCTCCCAAAAACTGCTCTAACTCGACATGTGTCGAAGTAGGATGTCGAAATAAAATGGACATCTAAAAAAAGTGTACGTACCCAAGTTGGGAAGGCAATCCATATGGCGTTTATTTGAGCTCTATAACGCACACACAAAAAAAAGGAGATTGAATCGAGGAAAGTGTCCCTTCTCGACGAGATCGTTCGTTACCGCTGCATCTGAAAACAAGCTAGGTACGACGAGGGGAAAGACTGGCCTTCTTACCCCAAATTAGAGGTCAGGGTTCAAACTATTCATACGAGGAGGGTCCACAAAGGTCGCGTGGGCGTATTCCATTCATCAAGCCAGCCGATAGTGTGCAGATGGTCTTGCCCCGGATCGTCGAAGTGTTTTGCTAAGCCTAGCGTCTTTGGTGGTCGCTTTGTCGGTGGGTCCTTGTCGTTGTAGCTTTTTCAGGTATCCGTGGTTCTAGCGTTTGTCTCCGCCGCAGCGTTCAGTTTCAATTACTTTTTTCTTCTTCTTTTCTCTCGTTGGGACGCACACAGGGAGCACATAGAAATGCACGTTGGTCGTCGCGACGACGTAAGCGAGCGATGTTGCCGGTGATGTAAATTTGATCATAAAAAGTGCGTAAAGCTTTGTAGCTGTCGTAGGCGTGGTCGCAGGATCTCATCATAAAGTGCGAAAAACTTGCGATAATTTCGCTTCGTGAATACGGAACTTTTCTTAGGTTTTGCTGTAAGATCGTTTTGTGAATATGCTCTGTTACCTGTTACGGACGACGAAGACAAGACAGACGGGTCGTACGAATACGACTCTAGGCAGAATTGCTTCTCGGCCATCATGGCCTGGTGATGTAGCGGCGTGGCGGCATCTTCGTCCTTATTGTCATCTACCCACCGCTCTCGTCGCGTTGGTCGGCGACCATTCAATCGAAGCCGCTCCGCCGGCTTCAACCGCAATATGCTACAGCCCTCGGGTACTTTCACTATGCGAGATTGTAACACGCTGACGGCACCAAGTGGCAAGACTCATAACTACGGTACGCTTGGCTTTCCGAGGCATGATGACGTCAAGACCGCGCCGGATCTCCCGAGATGCATCGCGCTCTTCGACGGCTGATTTTGAAGCGCTCGCCGAAATCCAGGCATTTAGAACGAAAAATACAGCCATCCGCTTGAAATATGACTATGCGATTATCAATTACAGGTTTATCTGATTCCATTTGACCTATCTCTAGGTGTTTCCTGTATATTTTAAGTTTCGATTCAGTATCCCTTTAAGCTTGTCCAGGGCTGCCTGATTCTCCATGGTCCACTGCCAGTCAACGTCTTTCCTTGTCAGGTTGCGAAGAGGTGCGGTGAGGTCTGCCAGGTTGGGGATGAATCTTCCCGAATAGTTGATCATGCCCAGAAGGCTCCTCACTTCTGTTGGAGTGTTTGGTGGGGCCATGTCAAGAAGCGCTTGGACTTTTGCCAGGTCAGGTGGCATTCCTTTCGCAGAGATGTGCCCAAAGAATGTCAATTCCCGTTGGGAGAAAGAGCACTTCTTCGGGTTGAGTGTGAGTCCACAATCCCTGAGGCGTTGTAGCACAGCTTCCAGTGAGCCATTATGTTCTTGGTCTGTTCTTCCATACACTAAGATGTCGTCGCTGATGTAAATGACTCCTGGGATGCCAGCGAGCACTTGTCGGACCGTGTTCTGGAACAGCTCTACAGCAGCATTAATTCCAAAGTTCAAACGCTTGTATCGGTAGTTCGATGTGGGTTGCAAACGTTGTGATGTGTGTCGAGTCCTCGTGCAATACTAGGTGGTGGTATCCGTCGTTGAGATCTAGTTTCGAGAACACAGATGCGCCATTGAGGCTTGTGACGAGATCATCCAGCGTTGGGGATGCATGCCGCTCTCTGTTGATGGCTTGGTTTGCTCGGCGCATGTCTACACATATCCGAACAGTGTCTGGTGCATGTGGCTTTGGCACAACGACGATGGGAGGGACCCATGTAGTGGGGCCCGAGGCTTTTTCGATCACATCGAGCTCCTCCAGTCGCCGTATCTCTTTTGTGACCAGCTCACGTATGTTGAACGGGATGGGCCTTAGCTTCTGTGCCACTGGTGGAATTGATTGATCAATGTGCAGTTTCACTTCAATTCCTTCGAGCTTTCCTAGTCCTCTGAATAGCTCGGGGTACGTCTCTTGGATGCCCTGCGAGGGAGTAACCTTGTACACGATTGAAACAAGTACCAGAGCTTCGGCTGACTTGAAGCACAACAGTGACTCACTTGGCGTCCATGTCACCAATGTGGTATCCCGCAACTTGGTGTCATTGTAGCAGAGTTCAGCGAAAACTTGCCCATTAAA
This sequence comes from Ixodes persulcatus, assembly GCA_013358835.2. Classification (NCBI taxonomy): domain Eukaryota; kingdom Metazoa; phylum Arthropoda; class Arachnida; order Ixodida; family Ixodidae; genus Ixodes; species Ixodes persulcatus. The sequence continues at coordinate 133,291 of JABSTQ010006135.1, forward strand.
GGAAGTTCTGTTCTTGATCCGTACACAAACACTTTTGGTACAGGGCCACACAGGGTCGGTTAGCCTGGGATCTTGCTGTATGTGTCATGGCTGATGACGTTTACCGAAACTCCTGTGTCCACGATGAAGTCAATGTCACGGTCACCGATGGTCAACGTAACTTTTGGAGCCTTTGAGTTGTTGCGCTGTAGCGTGAAAGCTTGGTCGTCCGAATCAGAGTCCGAACTGTGCTCAACCAGCCTGTGAGCAGTGTTGGGTCCACCTTGTTGGCTCTTTCCTCGGCATACGTCTGCGAAGTGTCCTCGCTTTTTGCATTCTTTAAAAGTTTGGTTCCTTGCTAGACAGAACTTTCCTTGCTCGTGGGGCCACAGTCCACCACAGTTGAAACACTTTCTTTCAGTTATAGTTTGTTGCTGCTTTGACGTGTGGGCGGATCTCTGCTTCCAAGACTTCTCCTTGCGCATCAAGTGATCACCTGGTCGGTCGCGGATGTCTCCATTTCTTTCGGCTGTCGCGAGGTGATTTCGTACGTACGTCCTTGTGTTAGAATCTTCTCGAGCGTCTCGTCGGTCTGGAGCGCTAAACGCCGTAGTTGCGTGGATGAAGTACCGAGCACGATTTGCGATTTTATCTCTGCGTCAGTGTCCGCAAAAGAACAGTGCCTTGCCATCGCACGGAGGCGCGAATAGAAGGCATCGAAGGTCTCACCATCTTGTTGAGTCGTTTTTCGGAGGTTGAAGATTTCGTAGTCTCGGTTAACCCTCGGCGTGAAGTGGTCGTGGAGCAGCTGTTTTGCTTTTTCATAGTCATCTGGTGATCCAGAAGTGCTTCCTGCTTCGCTTTGACCGGTCTGTCCCGTAGTGGTAACTGCCGTGGTTACGCTGGGTGGGGTTGCCGTCAACGGTGCGAGTGACGCGTAAACGTCCTAGCCTCCCTCACCGATGTAGTGCAGCAGCAGAGCCTACTTTTGCTTTGCATCCTTGACCTTGAGCGCCATCAACAGATTCTCGAATCTGTCGATCCAACGTCGCCACCGATCTCCGAGCGTTGCTGGAGACGAGCTGACATCGAAGGGCGGGAAAACCGGCAAAGACGGAGCAAACGCCATCTTGCTTTTTGAGCCCACGCTGCATGAAATTTTCTGAGCGTCGGGAGCCGGTGGACTAAACTTTCTTGCTCGTTCGGTGGTCCGATGAGGAGGCACGGGGTTACCTTGTCATGTTGGACGCATCGCTCGGCGCCTATTTGTTGTCTGGTGGTTTGAACCAGAAAGAAGAGGCCGGTTATGTAAATTGATAACCGTCTTTATTCGTGGTGCCGAAATGGATCCCCTTTTATTCGCTTGCCTTTCTTTGGCTTACAGAACGGCTTGCTAAAAATATTGAAACGGAAACCGAAACATAACACATGGGACAATTAATGCTTTCGCATTAATAATGTATATGCATTGAAAAATGGATGTACTTGCGGTTGGACGCACTGGTCTTGAACACTCTTTATTTGGGACTCAATGATCCTCACTGGTGTTGTCCTCGGCGCCGCTGTCTGGCTGGTCTGACTTTTCGGAGGTGTACCGTCGAGATTGTTTGAGATGCCAGTTACCTTGAAACTTTTGGCAACACGTTCAGTCAGCGTCTTTTCGTGGTTTCCGCTGGCCATCCATTCTGTGTAGCACCGGCGAAACTTCACCTTGAAAGGCCGCTTTACACTGACGTCGAGTGGCTGCATCCTGCCGGTAAGTCCGCCCGGTATGACAGCCAACCACCCTTACTTTGGGAATCAAATGGTCAAATGTCCACCGAAGCTGTCCAATTTAAACCTTTCGGTGGACATCGACCTGGTTAGGAAGGACAATGAATGAAAGGAGGCTGTCCAGCACGAGGAGGGACTTCTTCTCTAGCATGCCACCAGGGCGGTTCTCCCAAACGGTCTTGAGGCAGTCCACCACCAGTTGATCGTTCATCCTGCCCTTTATTTGAGCACGGACTATAATGCCTCTTGGAAACCCTTCGGCAGGGATGGTCTTCCTTTTAAATGTTGCATACCGCGGCAGCTTCCGTCCATCCGCGGTGATGCACAGCATTACAGTGCAGCGCTGGCGTTCTGCTCCCGTCGTAAGCACGCTTTTTTTCTTTTGGCGTTCACAGCACAGTTCTCTGGCGAATCAAACCACACGGACGTGTAATCGGCGTTGCCGATTTGCGACAGGATGTTTCCATGTTCCCTGCGCAGTTCGATGATGTACTTCGGAAAACTCCGAAGCTTGTCCTCATACTCTTCAGGAAGCTGCTGGCGCATTGTCGTTCTTTGATGAATGGACGAGTCTTTCCGCTTCATAAATCTCCGGATCCACCCGGCACTTACTTCGAAGTCTCCCGAAGGCACGTTTTTCGCGTTGCGCCAGCGCCTTCATTCTTAGCAGAAACCAAGTAAAAGTCGGACTTACACGTAAAAGTGCAGTATAAAAAAATCAGGCGTCGGAGCAAAGCGCAAGAGGAGAAGAGAAAAGTGAATCTCGCTTTGTTTTAATGCTGAAGCAAACCCAGATTTCGCACTTGAAAGGAGTGCGCGCAAATGAACGTGGAAGGCGGCAGGGTTGGCCACCTGCTAAACAACGCTCCTCGAACTATAAGAAAACAATAACTGATCATATTTCGGTGGCACGCGAGTCAACGAGTTATCAGAGCTCTGCGAGTTATGAGTCACCCCTCGCTCCCTGATCTCAGTCTTTGCGCGCTCGTGCTTTCTCCATGCCGTCGCAAATAAAAAAAAAAAGCAAGACGAGAAGGAGGATGAGGAGCCGTGAATGACGGTTTCTTTCGTTGACGCACCCTTGGTTTCTTTTGCTTGGTGCTTGGTTTCTAGTTTCGCTCTCGTGTAACACCAGTGAAGCCCGTCGCCAGCGCGTCCGTGAAAGGCGCCACGCCACCCTTCGCCCCCCCCCCCCCCCCCCCCCCCCCTCCCTCCTCTGCTCTTTGCTTGACGCTTGTTTTTTTTGTATTCATTTTATTTCTGAACTGACTCGCTAACTGGCTCAGTATCAATGAACGGAACACCCCCCCCCACCCCCCACCCCCCCCCCAAAAAAAAAGATAATTAAAAATAAATAAATTAATGAATAAATAAATAATAATAAATAAATAAATAAAATATAAAGAACCGGGCCCATTCCATTCCGGGCAAAAGGCATCCGGGCCCATTCCATTCCGGGCAAAAGGCATCTAATTCAATTCCCATTCCATTTCCCTCACCGTTGCCGTCATTAAATTCCCATTCCATTCCGGGGTCGCGAATATGCGGAATGATTCAGGAATCATTCCAACTCCGGAGTGGCAACTCCGCAACACTGCACAGGAAGCCTCGTCCTGTCGGCTTCTCTTTTTGTCCGTGTTTTTTAGGCGTATTTACCACCATGCATAAGTACCAACTAGCCCAACTCGCAGTTTCAATAACTGTAACAACGTTCCTTTTTACAGTTACTTTCGAAAAATAGTAACACTGTTACAGTTACAACTTCTTTTCATTAAAGGAGCTGTGCAACAGTTATTGTGATTTGCTTAAATAATTTGGGAGTTGGTGTCTCGACCTTTCTGAGTAAAGAACAAAAAACCGCTTTTACCTGCATGTCCTAGTTTTTATTTTAAAAATAGACAAATATTGAGGTTTTCGGCGCCTCTCAACTCCTTCACAAACTTCCGAGTCACGTGCGCTGTGACGTCAATGGGGAAGGCGCGGGGTTCCGGTGAAGCTTCTTTAGAGCCATCAGTGAGCAGCGAGAACTTATCCGCTCGCGGCCGCGTGACCACGTGCTGGCGGGCGCAGCGCGAACAATATGGTGAAAGGAGGAAAGTCTCATCCGGGTCCGGCCATACCCGTCCGGCCCTGTCCCCCCTCCCCCTCCGGCTTCTGGCGGCTGTTCCGCTGCTGACGGTTTTGTGGACTTGGGATAGATGGCGCCACTGAAACTCCGTATAATAAAAGTTTTGTCGATGATACCAGGTTTTTGACGCATTTATATTTATTATGGAACGACAAGATTTATATAAAAGTTACCTTTTATTGAGCAGGTATTCGCACAACTTGCTATCTTTCTACAAGATTCCCCATTGACGTCATGCCTTCTGTTTCTCATGGCCGCCGCTCGCGGCTGCAGGTCGAGGAATATTCTAATTTTTGCTTCGCGATTACGCGGCGGAATCGCAATATTTCGAGAGAAGGAGGTGTGTTTTCTGTCCTTTGTGACAAGGTGAACCATGTCAAAAGTAGAAAACGCCAATTCTTTCAACGTTAAAATCGTTGCACAGCTCCTTTAAGCAGTAACAAGTTACAGCTACAAGTTACTGAAAAAGTAACTAGTTAATTAATAACTAGTTAAATTAATTTCCGCAGTTAATTGGCCAAAGTCTGAAAATCGTTGCACCGCCCCTGTAATGACAGAGCCCGTGAGCATGACATGGTCACTCCGGTCAACTGCTGGGGGTCACTTGCCTCTGCATTGTCCTGCTTATAAATGCCAGCCCAAATTCAACATCACCATCATCGCGAGGGGCACAGATAAAACCACCAGAGAATTATTGGAAGCGTATGCAATAATAAAAAAATGGACAAGATGAATGTGTCATCCAAACATAGGTTTTCCTACAAAAAAAAAGAAAAAAAATTACTTATCTTGACACGTGCTGAAGTGATAGTGCGGTCTACTTCGTTGGTGTTTTTTCAATAAATGTTTGGTTGTGAGTCCAGCGCTTGTGTCGTTCGCATCTTTACTCTTGTTCTTGTCTGTTTTTTTTTTTGCGCGTTTATTTTTGATTATTATGAAACCAACTCGCCTCCATCACGACTCTAATTAAATTCTATTGATTGGGTCTTGACTTCAAACATCCAAATATGTTATGATTTGTAAAACAAAACGGGTGGATTTGGTTTTACCTTACCCAATATTTGTGACACCAGCAACACGAAGTTTTTTTGTTTTTTTTTAAGCGCAAAATACGTGTTATTATGGTTTTCAGTTAATTAATTTCGCTTGTCGCTGCCAGCGAGAAACGCAAGCATGTCACGCTATTTATCTGGATTCTCTAAGCCGGCGGCGTGAGTATCGCTGCGCTCCTGTCCCCCAATGGCTCCCCTAACGTTGGAGCCCTCTATTCTAAAACTGCCTAATGTGTGCAACTCAGCGCGTGCCTGTGGCTCTGATAAACACTGGCGGTATCATCGGCTCCAGATCACTTGGCCACTTGTTCTGAGTGCGTGTTGTTCGAGGCGGGGCTTAGGCCGCACGTCCGGGAGCTTCCTGGCTCGTGACGACGTCCATTCCCCGAAGTGAAGAACCCAGGGGTCCAGTGGAGGTGGGAGAAATGGTAACGTAACGAACGGTTTAATTACATGGTAGCGATACAGTCGTCAAATCCGAGAGAACAAATGGAGCCCTCACGCCCCGCCTTATATAGGGGTCCGTTTTCTCCCTCTCTCTCCGCCAGGGCAGCAGGTGCGACCGCCACGTGCTTTGCAGCTGGGTCCGCCGCGTCGTAGTCAGAAATGAGTCATAGCCAAGGTTCTCCGCAGTTAGGCCAGGCCTCTCTCCCCTTCCGGAGCGCACGAACCCACACGCACACACACACACGTCCCGTTGACGTCACGGACGCGTTGAGACACGTTTTGGGCAGCCTTCGACAGGTGGGCGTCAGTCCCGAACACGTCGGGACTCGTTTCGGGACTCGTTTCCGCAGCGTTGAAACTCGGAAGAAGGTTGCCGAAGGTTCCATTCTTAACAGCCCCTCCGGGGCCAGGGAAACCTCGAATGGCCGGTGGTACAATCGCTGGCCTGAAGAGGTGGGCTTGGAGTAGGCCTTGAGAAGACGCTGCAAGCACCAAACAAACTCCCAAACCTCTCACAACGGAGGCATCAGCGGAAACGTCCCCCACAACACCACGCCACACCGCAGTCAAACGCTCGGAATTCGCCAAAGACCCGCCAGACTGGATTACGGATTACCAAAATTTGGTACAATTCCGGGTATCGAGACCCCCTGTCGCCAAAAAAACTCATTTTTCCAACGAGGTCACTAAGAACAAAAGACAAAAGACAAAAACTTTTCGCAATTTGTGAGGTCATTTTGGGGTTTCAACGAAGTGCCCCCACTTAGATCCTCATTCCCGTGGATGACGAAGACCTCTGAGATCATCCCTACTATTTTTCGTGATGTCAGAAAAATCTGTTCAACCCATCGGCATTGCCGTTAAATTTGCCTTTCCTTTTTCTTACGCTAAAGTCGTAGTGATCGATTTTCACGTGATTTCTAGATGTGAAAATGCGGTCTTTATAGCGCCGATAAAACAATCCGCCTCTTTCATTCCCCGTCACATTGGTCCTAGCAATCTCCTGAGCTGTACAGCGAAACCCTGACACACTAGGGTCGCTCTTCTGCTCGACTGTCAAAGACACTCTGTCTACTCGTAGCAGAGGACCAAAGTTACGCGACGCCGGAGCTACGAGAGATCTTTCACTGATCCCCTCTTCCTCCGCCTTTTTCGCCGGCGCGTTGGGACGGCGTACGCTTTCTAGTGCTACGAGGTCAGGCTGTTCTACAACCTGGTCCCTCTCATCCCGGTTTTCTGCCTCCAAATCTGGGAGTGCTTGCTCCCCGTCAGCTGCCTCTGGCTCTGGATCCCTCGTCAACACAGGGGCGACCTGACGCGATTTGGACCTCGTACATGACTGAACTAGCCCTTCTCCCAGTTGTTGACCCCTTTCGCGCAGCAGGAAATCTGACCGGTTAGAAAACAAATAAGGATACTCCAACGGGACTGTTTGCGAGACAGCCGCCTCTGTCACTAGCTCTCCGAACGGGCCAGTTATCCTTACTGTCGCCATAGGCAGACAGACACTGTGCTTTTCAAGCAGCTGCTTGATCCAAACTACCTTTCCAGTAAATTCGGAGGTCGTTACATACGACGGATGAACAACGTCCATCGTCGCTGCACTGTCCCGAAGCACCCTGCACGGCTTTCCGTTTACCTGGAGCTCGTGAAGATAGGGACGAAGAAGCTTCAGGTCCTTGTCACTACCGTTCACGTACGAGAACACAACCCGCGGTTTCTTACATCTGGCCGCTGTGTGTCCCGGCTCCTGACAGTTGTAGCACAGGAACGGCTTCCTTGCCTCGAACTGCCCTGTTGGGCTTTTCCGCGCCTCGTCTCCGTTCGAGTGTTCTGCGCTCTTTTCTGGGACCTTTTGTCCTGCTTCGGGCTTCTCGGGCCCGTTTTCTCGCGAGCCGTTACCCTGTCGGAAGGTCTTGCGCTGATCGCTTCGGCCGGATTCGCTTTCCTCTCCGCTCAGCTTTCTACGCGTTGCGTACTCTTCGGCTAGCTCAGCGGCCCTTTCGACAGAGTCGACTCCCACCCTGTCCTGCACCCAGAGCTTGACTGACTGCGGAATGCTACGAAAGAACTGTTCGAGGCACACACACTCGACTACCTTGTCTCGGCTTTCGTACACTTCCTCGCTCTTCAACCATTCTATCAGGTTGGTTTTAAGCCCGTACGCGAATTCCGAGTAGCCCTCGCTGCTCTTTTTGGATGCGTTTCTAAACCTTTGACGGAACGCCTCGGCAGAAAGGCGGTACCGCTTCAAAAGGCTGGACTTCACCTTGTCGTAGTCGTCCGCGTCTCCAGCACTAAGGCGCGCGACAACCTCTGCAGCCTCACAGGGCAACAAAGTCAAAAGCCGTTGCGGCCACGTTTCTGGGGCGAAGCTCAACTTCTCACATGCCCTCTCAAAGTTAACTAAGAATAGGCCCACGTCTTCCCCAACTTTAAACGGCTGCATGAGCTTCTTCATTTGATACGACTCGGTCTCACTTGCTCGTACCGGAGCCCCAACTCTACTGTTCTGCGAGTTTAATCGCTGTTGTTCAATTTCGAGCTCTAGCCTTTTCAGCGCTCGCTCCTCTGTCGCTGCAGCCCGCTCCTGTTCTCGTTCCTCTTTCGCTGCAGTCTGTGCTCGTTCCTCTCTAGCTGCAGCCTGTTCTCGTTCCTCTCTAGCTGCAGCCTGTTCCTCTTTCGCTGCAGCCTGTTCTCGTTCCTCTCTTGCTGCAGCTTCACTCTTAGCGTTCTGAAGCAGTTCCCACGCAATTTTAATTTCCTCTGCTTCCGCGCTCTCTGAAATCGCTTTACTGATCTCAGATTTCTTCATCTTTTGCTCCACCTCCACACCCAATTCTTCACATAAACAGAGTAAATCTGTTCTCAGTAACCTCATCAGATCCATGATCGCTGCTCTTTAGCTTTGGCTTTGCAATAAAACTTGTCGCGAGGTTGTACACAAACCTAGCGCACGAGTCAAACACTAAGGATTCCCAGCAGTTCAAAATTAATTACCCATAATCTGAAGCCTGGCGAATCTCAAAGCAAAGTCCAAACGCTCACCCACAGATGTAGCACGATGTCGCATGGTCCGATCCCAACCGCTGCCAACCAGTTGTTCGAGGCGGGGCTTAGGCCGCACGTCCGGGAGCTTCCTGGCTCGTGACGACGTCCATTCCCCGAAGTGAAGAACCCAGGGGTCCAGTGGAGGTGGGAGAAATGGTAACGTAACGAACGGTTTAATTACATGGTAGCGATACAGTCAGTCAAACCGAGAGAACAAATG
>JABSTQ010006136.1:0-35611 GCA_013358835.2 Ixodes persulcatus
TTTTTTTTGTCGTGTAGTTATTTTTGGTTTTGTCACATCCTCTACGAGGCACGTGCACCGAAATGGTCCCGTGCATAGAAAAGTCCACGTGGAAACGTGCTTGCACACCGGGTATTGCGAGTACTGGAAAAAACCGGGATATTTCTCCTACTTTTAGACTGTGTGCAGGATACGGGGATGTCGACTACACCTTTCCCACAGACGGATCGCTCGCTCCATCTGCAACGCCTTTCGCCCGGCGTACTCCGGCGGTTCAAACCCGAACTAACTACATCTCCGGAATGCCCGGGCTTTAATCTTCCCGGTATGCTTATTATTATCTCTAAATTCAAAATAGTTGTCGTCGGTGACAGAGTGAAGTGGAAGCTCCTCCTACACTTTCCACTTTGCAGAACGAACGCTAGAGAGGAGGTCACATCCTCTCCAGCGTTCTCTCTTCGGAAAGAGGTGGGAGGAGCTTCCACTTCGCTCTTGACAAGTCACCGACTATAAATACAGTCGGGGACAGGACAGGGCCTTTCCTTCTTCTTCTTACGACACCGCCTCCCCCTTTGCGGGCCACAGTACTGCCGAGACCGGTTATAGCGAAATCAACGGGAATCGGAAATCACTTCGATATATCCACTATTTCGTTATAACCGAATTTGGTCATAACGAAGTGCAAAAGGGAATGGGACATCGTGATAGCTTCGCTGTAGCTGCTATTTTGTTATAACCGACTGCGTTATAATCGGTCTCCAGTAATGGCTAATTCGGGTGGTCATTTCCCGGCCAAATATTTGGCCACATCTTCGGCAAGGGCGTTCGCGCGGTCAAAGGCTGTGGCGAGTGCGCGCCGTTTGGGTGGCGCCTCTCGGGCGTGTTCCGGCAATTTACCGGCACAGTTTTTGCCCGATCTCCAAGGGGTCGGGCAGCTTGTCTGCCAGACTGCATCCGGTATCGTCACATCCGAATCGGGAAAGAGAGCCAAAGGAAACAATGCTCGCCGTTAGTGGATTCGAGGAAAAAACGAAGCCGACGAGACAGACACCCCTCTGTGGTCCGAGAAAAGATAGCAACAATACGAAGATAAAGATATAATATTTTAAAGGAAGCTTGAGCAAGGTCAGTTTGCTCTGGGGCACAACGTGTTACTACACCGCTGTAAAAAAAAAAAAAAAAAAGTATATATATATATATATATATATATATATATATATATATATATATATATATATATATATATATATATATATATATATATATATATGTTGATAGTGGTGCAGTTTGACACTTGAACGGTGCATTACCATTTCCATGGGGTGTACGCTAGAAAAGGCTGAGGAGTCCAGAAAAAGGTAAGAACAAGAAAATAAGAGTGTAAGCCTTCTTGGAGCCTCTTAAATAGCAACAATTCTTCGGAAATCCAAACAAATATATTAAGATTTGACGCATGTGCTCCACACAGATTTATTAATCTAAAATTTTAAAATAGTGAATTGACGAGCTAGTTGGTCGTTAACATGCATGGCTCGTCCTGTGTTTTTACTTCTGTGTCCCGTCTTTTTTGTGCTACTCTTCTACCATGTATGTTAATTAATCTGCCCTCCTATTAAGTTTATAACTCAAGATCCTGTAAGCTGAGCTGACTGTGTTAATGTCAAGGTACCCATATAATATATATATATATATATATATATAAATAAATAATTGCGAAGCCACTTGTGTTTATCCACATCTCAGAGTCCGCACATATGTTGTCTATTGTATCAAACAATAATCAAAGAAGTTAACAAAGCTCACGCGGGATCCAGGCCCAGGAAAAACGCCAGTTACCGGCGCTTTGTGTTCGGGTAGAGAGGGTCACATGCTTCGCCACTGGCGCGGTTTTGGTTGCCGGTGCCGCCGGGAAGGGATCGCCGGCGATTGACCACGCGAATTCGCCATAAGGGAGGTCATTCGAGGGACTGTGACGTCATGGTTATACGTGACGTCATCGTGTCACGTGATTTCATGGTATCACGTGATCTCGTAATGTCACATGACACCATGGCATTACTGACATGACGTCGCGTCACATCATGACGTCACGCGACACAATGATGTCATGGAGTCACGTGACGTTATATGTCACGAGGACACCGGCGATTGTTCTGTATCATCGCTGGACAAGCTGGGATGGAGATAATCACGCAATAAGTTTTAAAGGCGCTTTTTGTGACAAAGAGCAAACAAAGCGTCTATTTTTCTTATACACCAACTCAACTTGCTGACGTCATACGACCGCGGTTGGCGCTGCTGTCGGTACTGCGCATGCGCTAACGCTTCATTCCTCCCAAATTTGGCTTCTGCGCATGCGCAGTGCCCACACCTGTTGTGGGCAAAGCGGCTTGTTTGTAACAGTGTGTTGGTTTATACCCTAGTTTTCTTAATTCTTTTCGTTCTCACAATCGCTAGAAAACGTGAACGATAAAACCTTTTTTAAAGTTATATATATTGTGGTGTGTGTGTGTGTGTGTGTGTGTCTGTTGTGTGACAGAAGTGCAGTTCAATGACAGACGGAGAGGGAGAGGGAGTGAGAGAGAGAGATGTAAATGGCGTCGAAGGAAAGGAGAAGAACGCTCCAGGAGTCCAATCTGCACAAGCTTCCGGCACCATGTTACGTAAGCCAAATGTCGCACGTTCGCGACGAGCTATATTGAGACGAGTACGAGAAGCTGGAAAAGGTGACCGCAACACACATAGCTTTTGTCTATGTTTACTTATTTCATTTTCTGATCGGGCCCTTTTCCCCGTTACTCTGATCTTCGTGCTTATCCATCCGTCCTGCGTTTCCCGTTCCAGCGCTGCTAAGAAAGTATATATACACACACACACACACACAAAAAGTAGGTTAATCCTTAGGTGTAAGTTAGAATTTTCCCAGGACAACAACGGCTGGTAAGGACCCTAAACATACGATGCTAGCGATCTTAGCAGCCTCATATAGCAACAAATTACGAGCAACAAATGTACGAGCAAGATGCACATGTCACGCAGTTATAGCGTACACGGAAAAGGAAATAGACGTTAGACGCACGAATCTCATACGAGTTTGGAATCGCGACCTGGGGTTGCTATTCTGGTCACAAACGGGTACTTTCGAGTTGTGACGTATCGAGAAAGAAGGGGCGGAGCCTCAAACTAGAATGATTCTTCTTTGAGGCTCCGCCCCAACGTTCGGGTTCACGCACGCGCTCAGCTAGAATTTGACGATCCCCCTACGTCGCGATGACGTGTCCACGCAGTTGGGGCGCACAAATCCCCGCATTTCCCCCTGTTCTTTTCGTTCTCTTCTTTCTTTCCTCCGAGAGTTAGAACGAGCGAATAACGGAGAAAAGGCTACCTTCCGGAAAATGAAAGGAAACAGAGAAAAATAATATTATCATTTTATAAAATACGAAAGATTATTTCAATAATTATGACGTAAGGTAAATTTAGCTAAGATATCTCAGCTTGTTTTCTCGAAGTCTTTCGCTGCGGCCTTTCAAAACAAACATGGCGAAAACCGCTGTAACGACCTTGGGGTGTTTGTGTCTCGTTGCTTTCCCTGTTTGTGCACGATGCAGATCGTAGTACGAGAAGAAAATACTATCTGAAAGTACGCTGCGACACCGATCATCCTTTGTGAAGCCTCCGTGAACATAAGCTGAAAATGAAATTTCCTGTTGCGACTCTGTGGTAATATATGACAAGTCATGAGATTGACACAGAGTGCACCGGTTGTGAACATGCTGTGGATGATGCAGGAAAGTTTCTTCGGGCAGTTTTAATAATGCTTTGCTCCCTTTGCTCACTGCAGTGATTACGACGGTAGTCCCCATAAGCCATGCTCTTTGCTTTCGGCGCTGAAGAAATGGACGCGACCGCATAATTTGGGGCAGTCTTTTTACTTACTTTTTTATTTACAGAAAAGCTCGTGCAAAAAAAAAAAAAGAAAGAAAAAAGAAAACGCTATTACACGTCCCTACATAGGTACCTCGCTATCCCATTGGCTTCATTGCGCGTGACGATTCAACGCTCTTTGCCATGGGAACGTTCGTGAAACTATACATGGCTTGCACTGACGTCACAACAGCGGCCATCGTGGTGGTATTGCTGCCGAGCGCGCACCTTCGACAGCATACACTTCGCACCATCAAACTTGTTATTCTCGGCAAGAACAAATAGAAATGACCACCAGCACGAGGCGATGACGTCACGAGCAAGCCATGTATACCTGTTTTCACCTTAAGAAAAAAGTACGTTTTGCGCATTGTTCCTACGCGGCGCGAAATAGTTCTCACGAGATTCGGTTGTCGGAGGAAAAAGCGATGCCTTTGACGTTTGGAACGTGTACGTCTTGATAAGATAACATATATCTAATCTAAAATTCACCTACATATGTCTTCATTATCCACATAAAGGGGGAAATTAGTAATGTTCCGCGAGGAGCCGGACTTGTTTTACTTCACGAAAATTAAAAAGCGCGAAAGGACAAGGACAAGAGAGAGAGACTACACAGGACAAGCGCTTACTCGCAACTGACGTTTTAATTCGGAAGATGAGGAAGACGAAGACATTAAGACCCTAACGTTAAATGTTGCAAATATTTAAGGGAATTGAGTGAAAGGATCTGAAAAGACTGAGAATTAAAAAAGTTAAAGAAATTATTAAAAACAAAAGGAAATGGTGGGCATGATTAAAGTGGCAGCGAAAAAATGAGAGTGAAAAAAATAAGAAAAAAGAAAGAGGAAGGTAAGGCAAATTAAGAATATCTAAGGAAAGTGTTTCATGTAGCCTAATTCTTTTGATGACAAAGTCACCGATGGAGCACTGATGCAGTCGTGTCCTTTGGTCTCAATGACTTCAGCCTCTAGAATCTCTCGAGTTCGCTTATCTGGACTCCGCGTCAGGATCGTTGTGCCGGACAGTAGCGGGGCGCATCTACAGTCCCTCACATGTAGAGCGAGATGCCCCGACGGAGAGGATTTTAAAGACAGTAAGCGCTTGTCCTGTGTAGTCTCTCTCTCTTGTCCTTGTCTTTCGCGCTTTTTAATTTTCGTAATGTTTAACCAACTAGGCCAACAAATCATTTTGTTTTACTTCGGTTCTTAAGGTGAAAACAGGTATAGAAAGCCTCTGTTTGCCGCTAACAGTCGCTTTTCGAGTTCGGGTTGTGACGACAAAATGACGTAAGAACAAGAATGCACGAGAGTATTTGCATTGTTTTAACTCGACAACCGTACCCTTGGCGACATAAACTCGAAAGAACATGGCCGCGATGCTCGTCGGATCGACCGCGGCTGGGGTTTGACATGCGATCGGTAACTTGATCAACGCGCACACGAGTGCTTTCGTGCTGTTAGATGAGCCCATTCAACGGCAGGACCGGATTGAAGAGCACGGTGAGCTGGCGTTCAACGTCTCCGGTATAACACTTGGCGAGATGCAAGACTTGGCTTCTTTTGTGCCGGTGTTATGAAGCTTAAAAGTTGTGGTGTTGTTGTGGCTCGTAACGGCAGCCTTGCTGAGATTATAAAGACGGTAAGGATACCTTCATTCAGCTTTGCCATGAGTCAAGATTCAAAACCTCATCTTGTAACCAAGTGACCAACGCTTCTGCGAGCACGGAGGCAGCAGCCTACGGTCTGAGAAAGAATTGTGCCGCCGCCACGACCGCCAGTGATCGCCCCAACGGCAAGAAAACAAACGACAAGCTCATTGAGGTTTGTGTAGCGCTGACTGCTGATTCATCGGACGACAAAGGTGAATTATGTAAAACGCAATGTAAGCTTGCCAGCGTTTTGCAAATCTAACGCGTTTCGTTGAAAATTTAATTTGTGGAATTTTTTAACGCCTTGAAAGTTTGTCGGGGACTGCATTGTGAACGGAGCCTTCACGCAAGTGTTTTCTGAAGTGTGTGCTTTGCCTGCATGCATATAAAGACAGAAACGCATGCCTATATGGGGCATAAAATAAAAGAAATTTCGCTTGTCCTGATAATGTTGACTATCTATTGAGTGCTGTTGATCGTAGTGGCGTAGTCAGGAACTTTTGAGGGGGTGAGGGGGGAGGGAAGCTGAGGTGAATGAGATGTTCATGACTTGGGGTGCGGGGGGGGGGGGGGGTGGATGTTGTCAAAATTTTGTGTGCATATTCTAGGGCCCGCCGGATTTGGGGAGGGGAAGGGGGCGAAGCCCCATAAGCCCGCCCCCCCCTGGCTTCGCCATTGGTTGATACCATATGGGGAGCATCCTACATTCACAGGCTGCCATAAGCCTGTGCATAGCAACTGAGCTCGTACCACAATGGCAAGATAGTTGCTGACATTCTTCACGTTACGTAGCAGTTCTTTCTCTAGCATATGCTCGCTTTTCCTTCACACATCTACTCTGCGTCCGCTTATTGTTTATGCTTGATGGTGATAAGTCAACAGTGCGTATTTGCTCTGCATCGCAGGCAAATTTAAACAAATCCAGTTAACACTACTCTTTAATTTCAATGAGTTACTGTCACTTTTGAAACGACAATCTATTTAATTGGTATCATAACCTTTACATTAAACATACGTGTGTTGAATGCAGGACAATGGTATCTTTATTGTTTTTCTTGGTCACGGAGGTGACAACCATCCACAAAATTGTACTGGCTAAATTTCTCGTCTACAGTTAATGGCAGGGGGGCTATGTTGCACGTTTTGGACTCCCAGGAGACTAGGGAGAAGAAAGTGACGTGAACAACGCTCTTTGGATGTTGATTGGTGGAGTCGCTGATGAGCGATGCGTGGTGTTGCTGAGATACGTTCATTCACACCTACGTCACTTCCTTCTCCCTAGTCTCCTGGGAGTCCAAAACGTGCAACATAGCCCCCTGGGAATCGAACAGTGTTTCTTAGACTGTCCGATGACTGACATGCAACTCCAGAAGCTTGGCGTAGAAAGGTAGAATATCTAATTGATACAATAAAATGCCATCAGCAGCCCACCCAGATTTTATTGCGTGAATGACAGTAGCTACAAACCGCAATAAACGGTCAACTGTAGACATAGGCACTAAGCGTGCACTAACTTCGAAGCGGTAGAAACCCTGAAGTTTTAACGTCAACTTACCACCATGTCGTTAATGTCAAAGTGGTGTTTGCGGCAAAGTGTAGGAGGCCTTCAGAACGGTGAGGGTCTCCTTCAGACCGATGATGACGGTAACGAAGGTTCAGTTAGATTCTAGGTTCCGTCAACGCACCCCACGACGTCGGTGTGCTTGTCGTGGTGGCGACGAAAGCCTTCTTTCGCACATGCCTCAGCTGCCTCGGTCCGGGGTTTTGTCGACCCAGCCGTCAAAAGTTCCTGGCTACGCCACCAACAGCACTCAATAGATAGTCAACATTATCAGGATAAGCGAAATTTCTTTTATTTTATGCACCATATAGGCAGTGTTTCTGTCTTTATATGCATGCAGGCGAAGCACACACTGTAGAAAACACTTGTGTGAAGACTGCGTTCACAATGCAGTCCCCGTCAAACTTTCAAGGCGTTAATGAATTCCACAAATTTTCAACGAAACGCATTTTGTTTTGCAAAATGCTGGCAAACTTACGTTGCGTTTTACATCATTCACCTTTGTCGTCCGATGAATCAGCAGTCAGCACTACACAAACCTCAATGAGCTTGTCGTTTGTTTTCTTGCCGTTGGGGCGATCGCTGTTGGCTGCTGCCTCCGTGCTCGCGGAAACGTGGTTAACTTTGTGTCAAGGTGAGGTTTTGAATCTTGACGCATGGCAACGCTGAATGAAGGTCTATTATCGTCTTCATAATCTCAGCAAGGCTACCATACGAGCCACAACAACACCACCACTTTCAAGCTTCATAACACCGGCACAAATACTCGCCAAGTGTTATATCGCAGAGGTTAAACGCCAGCTCACTGAGCTCTTTTGACCCGGTCCTGCTGCCAAATGGGCTCATCCAACAGCACGAAAGCATTCGTGTGCGCGTTGATCAAGTGACCGATCGGATGTCAAACCCCAGCCGCGGTCGATCCGACGAGCATCGCGGCCATGTTCTTTCGAGTTTATGTCGCCAAGGGTACGGCTGTCGAGTTGAAACAATGCAAATAGTCCCGTGCATTCTTGTTCTTACGTCATTTTGTCGTAACAACCCGAACTCGAAAAATGACTGTTAGCGGCAAACAGAGGCTTTCTAGTTTCACGAATGTTCCCATGGCAACTAGCGTTGAATCGTCAAGCGCAATGAAGCCAATGGGATAGCGAGGTACCTATGTAGCGACGTGTAAAAACGGACGTTTTCTTTTTTTTTTTTTTTTGCACGAGCTTTTCTTCAAATTAAAAAATAAGTAAAAAAGACTGCCCGAGATTAAAGGGGCAATGCAACGATTTTTGTATTTTGCGCGAATACCGCTTAGAACGGATACCTGACGTTAATGACCCGTTCGTTTTTCACCACACGCAAGCGAGGTCGCAGAAAAAAATGAAGAAAAACGAGCAGAGTTCACCCCCTCAACTCGCAGCCAGAACAAGCGGTCACGTGATCTGGAGCCGATTATATGCCGCCAATGTTGATCATAGCCACGCGCTGGGGTTGGCAAGGCACAGGACACGCGCTGAGTTCCAGACATTGTTATGGTTCGGCTCTTGTCGTAATTGCAGCGATTGGACACAGGACACTACCCGAATGCTTCTCGAGCTATCGATTATCACGAGCCCAAATCGAGTGTCCACGCAATGCTCGGGTCCAATCTATGAGCCACATTCAAATATCGTCACTGGGCGGTACTGCTACCGCCCGGCTACGTCATCAGGTTTTGCGAAGGAGAGATTGAATGAAAACACTCAGTTTTGGCCTCGAAATTACAGCGCAGCAAAGGAGTTTCTTGGTCAGTGGCGTTGCGTGTGAGTATCCTTGAGTCCCATTAGTGCCAGTAAGCTCGTGTAAAGTGAAAAACATTCCAATTGAATATCGTTGCACCGCGCCCCTTTAAGCGGTCGCGTCCATTTCTTCGACAAGCCGAAAAAGAAGAGCATGGCTTATGGGGACTACCGTCGTAATCACTGCAGTGAGCAAAGGGAGCAAAGCTATATTAAAACTGCCCGAAGAAGCTTTCCTGCATCATCCACAGCATGTTCACAACCGGTGCATTCTGCGTCGATCTCATGACTTGTCATAGAGTCGTCGTCAGCTCTGTATCCATTTGGAGTCTCCTTCACAGGCAAACAGGAAATTTCATTTTCAGCTTATGTTCACGGAGGCTTCACAAAGGATGATCGGTGTCGCAGCGTACCTTCAGATAGTATTTTCTTCTCGTAATACGATCTGCATCGTGCACAAACAGGAAAAGCAACGAGACACAAACACCCCAAGGTCGTTACAGCGGTTTTCGCCATGTTTGTTTTGAAAGACCGTAGCGAAAGACTTCGAGAAAACCAGCTGAGATATCTTAGCTAAATTTACCTTACGTCATAATTATTGAAATAATCTTTCGTATTTTATAAAAGGATAATGTTATTTTTCTCTGTTTCCTTCCATTTTCCGGAAGGTAGCCTTTTTTCCGTTATTCGCTCGTTCTAACTCCCAGAGGAAAGAAACAAAATAACAAAAAGAACAGGGGGAAATGCGGGGATTTCTTCGCCCCAACTGGGTGGACACGTCATCGCGACGTAGGTGGATCGTCAGATTCTAGCTGACCGCGTGCTTCAACCCGAACGTTGGGGCGGAGCCTCAAAGAAGAATCATTCTTGTTTGGGGCTCCGCCCCTTCTTTCTCGATACGTCACAACTCGAAAGGTACCGTTTGCGACCAGAATAGCACCCCTGGTTGATTGTTCCACCCCCGTATTTACTCGAATTTCCATGACATTCATCTGCAGGTGACCCTCTTCGTGATTACGAAAGTTGCAAGTATACGTTGCTTTATTCTTGTCAATATTTCCACGCGCGTCGGCGAGCGAGCGCGTCCGTGGCCGTGTCGTTACCGCGGTTGACTCGTGCGGAAGATGTGGGTTCGATGCCAGGCAGCGGAATGTTCTTTTATTTATTCTTGCTACTTGGCGTTCTCGCAAATGCGAGAACTTTCTTGTCTGATCGAGTGACGAATGTTCTACGCGCCGAAAAGTCTATGCCGAATGTTCAGAGACCCACGCGGCTACAAAAGGTGCTCCCCGTGGCAAGCCGCATTCAGTTTCGCCCCAGCGTTCGATCCAGCTGGACTTCGACGCCCGCGACGCTCTAGCTGTTGCTATCCTCTGTTTCCTTTTTGTTTGGGGTACAAGTTCGCCCCATTAAACGTTCAGTTCACTCAGTTATTCGCCGCCTCATCACTTGTCATTCGTGACAACATCGCACATAAAGCGTAATATCTAAGTTCAAGAAAAGTATCTCCAAGTGTACAGGCAATAATTATTCGACATAGTCGAATTCGACATAGTTTATTCGACATAGTCGAATTATTCGACATGGTAGCAATATTGTAATCCCCACTCCCCTCTCTAACGCCTCACGGCCTTGAGGGTATTGTAAATAAATAAATAAATAAATAGATAAGTACCAACTTTTGCTAAAGCTGTTTGAAGCAAGGGGAACACGTCTCAGGAGGTGTGTTCGTCATATTTCACCGTAGCACTATATCCCACAGCCTTTTTACAGCCATAAAGGTTTGAGAAGTTTTCGTTCTGCAACACTTTCTTTTACGATCGAAAGGGGTGTATTAATAGAAATAAAGATGCTGAAAGGGTGTGGCCATAGCCGCAGTTAAGTCTCTGGAACAAGGGTGCAGGCACGTAGCCAGGATTTTGTTTCGGGGGGGGGGGGGGGGGGGGGGGGGCGCGGGGCGGGGCGGGGCGGGGCGCGGCGCCCATGACAAAATGCTGTATGAGGGGGAGGGGAGAGGAGGCCCCAGCAAAATGGAAGATTTCGGGGGGAAGGGGCCGGGCCCCATGGGCCTCCCCCCTGGCTACGTGCCTGCAAGCAGTCTTGTACACGTTACTAAAAAAAAGTAATCGATTACAATTACTATTACTCTTGGCTAAAAAGTATTCGATTAGATTACTTGATTACTCGACGGCAAAAGTAATTGGACATAACTTAATGAAGTAACCGTTACTTTTCCGATAACTTTATTGTGTGAAGACACATCTTTAGCGCTCATAACAATGAACTACTTCCAACCTATATTTCACATTTGCACAAGTATTGAAGAAGAAAAACTGGTTCCCGGTTCGTGGTCGTTGCACCTTCACAATGCGGACACAAGCATAGAATTTGGTTGAAGAAGTTTAATGATTTGGGCGTTCGCCAGTGTGTGTGTGTGTGTGAGGGGGGGGGGGGGGGGGGAGCGGAGGGGGTTCTAGATCTTGTTAAGCTTGAGCAAGGGTTGTCGCTCAAAGTTTGCGTCGCTCATTTTATTATTCACATATGGATGAGCTCACATGTTATACAAAAGAGCAGCAGCTCCAGGATTTGAAACAGATCATGTGTAGTATCCATTAGCGGAAGAGATCGCCCCGACCACTTCTCAACTCGAAACATTGCTTGTCACAAAGACCACTTAGGGGAAATGGGGAAATATTTCAACTGGCTTTGTTATATTTTGCATTCGCTTTAGGCATTCTTCGGTTCTGGTTCTCCTACGGGCTGCGAATAAGTACCCTAAGCAGGATTTTTTTAATTTTTTATTTCTGTGTGTGTGTGCGTGAGGGGGCTAGTTTGAACGAAGGACTTACAAAGCTACATTCTGCTCCCTCAAACTTCGCCCTGCATGGCCTTTGTCACGCACTGTGGCTTTCCTGGGGCTTCCCACTCTCAGTCCCAGCTCGAAAAAAAAAAAAAAAAACGGACATTCCACAGAAACTGTATACATAGAAAGGGATTCACCTCTTTTCCTACAGCTCCGCAAAAATCTTTATTTTTTCCGTTCGAAAAAAAAAAAAAAGCAAATTTTATTTTTGTCATTTCAGAAAAAAAAGGCGTGTGCCGGGGGGGGGGGGGGGGGGGGGGGTCGGTCCCGTGGAAAAATAGTAACGGTTACAAGTAATTTATTACTTCAAAAAGTAATCAGATTACTCTTGTGATTACTGCCTAATAAAAGTAATCAACTGATTACAAAATTACTTCAAAAAGTAATCGATTACAAGTAATTTGATTACTTGTAATGCGTACGGTACAAGTCTGCCTGCAAGGGTGGATTTATGAGTCAGGCTGGGGGGAAAGGGGGAGGTCTGCAGAGAGATGACGTCACGGGCGAAACGTTGCCCAGATTTATTTTGTTGGCCTAATAATTGCTACGTCACCAAAAACTAAACATTTCTTTCTAAAAAATGTGAATGTGTCAATTTCTTCATAAACGAAAAAGACCCTGGAGGGCTTCGAGGGGGCCGTCGCTCGGGTGTTTCAACTTCCAACGCGCCCACGTTCATACTTTTTTTCCAATGACGAACGTTTCAATCAGCCTGCAAGCAAAAGAAAGCTTCAAGAATCAAGATGGCGCCTTTATCGCAACCAACCATAAGATGTCATAATGACGTTACATCATTAACGTCATAAATACGTCAGAGGCGAAACTTGACCCTCGTGATGGCGTTAGTTTCTGTTTCCAGCAACTTCGACTTCTTTTTCTTTTTCTGGAATTGTGCCTGCCTCGGATTTCCGAACAGGGAATTCTTTCTACCTTATTTCTTTTTTTTTTTTATGTTTTCCCCCTCCAAACGTGATTACAACATCAATGCTTCATGCGTCTACCTGATATACTGATTAAAGCGTGTCTCTGTAAAACGGCGTTCACACTGTCTGCGGACTGCCTGTATGATGCACGTTGTATGATGGTCGTATCACATTGGTTATACGAAAACTGTATTTAGGCATGTTCCAAGCATACATAATCATATATGCGTGAAGCAAACACGCTGAAAAACATGCGTGCGGCGTGACCGCAGATAATTTTATCACCATGCCAGCAGCGAACACCGTTTCGTCTCCATGATGTATGTACATAAAAAAAGAAGATGTAATCGTGACTTAAAAACAAGAACAAACAAGAAAAAAAACTTTCAGTCTTTCCACTCTGGTGAAGAAGGAAGACCAGCGGAGCTGTACAATGGAAAGTAATGGCCGGCTGCAAGTCGGCAAGTCAGAGTGGAAAGGCTGCCGCCATCTATGAGCGACGGCGGCAACCAGATACGTGGCTTGCCATCGTCGCTCATAGATGGCGGTAGGTGTCCAGAGTTCGGTGTCTTCATTTCTTTGCGGGGGGACACGATCCTGGGGAAACTAGCCCTTAACAGCTCCGCTGTAAAAAGAAAGGTAGCGCACGCACCTTTATCAGCTTGGGGAACACGTCGGCCGGCTGACCCCGAATCACAAAGAGCCGCGAGTTGAGCTTGCGCAGCCTGGCATCCAAGTCTTCGAGACACTGCAGCAGGAACCTGCGGCGGACGCACGGCGCACCGTCAAACCTTCCCGCGCGGTCACCACCGGTCCCAAAGCGGACCCTATATACGGAAGCCACCACACCTCCATTTGTTGAGCCCGGCGTTGGAAGATCCCGCGAACCAGGGATCCAGAATGTAGATGCACCGACACGTCTTGGCACCCTGAAGTCCGACCCTCAACGAGGGCTGGTCGTGGAGCCGCAGGCCCTTCCGGAACCAGTGCACCACGTTCCGCCCACCACTGTCCGCCGCGGTAGACGTCTGGGACGCGGACATTGGGGAACGCGATCACGTCCGCCGGGACCCTTTACGTAAGCCCCGACCTTCCGACGTCGGGCGCGACCGTCTGCCTCATCTTCAGGGACTGCGAGTGTGTTCCGGCGGTGCAGATGTCCAAGGAGCTCGACGAGCACGACCGCGAAAACGTGACCGCCGCCCGGTGGCCCGTCTCCATTGGTGCGCGACGTCTGCGACGTCATGCGGACGAGACCACCGTCGCTATGGTCACGTTGACGGTCACGTTGAAGGCGTCGTGCTCCGACGGCTAGGAAGACGCCCCCTCGTTGGAAATTGTTGCTGCTGGAGTCGGGACTCCCCGCGCCAGGCATCACGTGGTCGGCGAGTCGCAACGCAGTGTTCTCGATCGGGGTTATGTAACCCGAGAAAAAGCACCGTGGGGAGACTCGCTTTCCCTTTCTCTGATTGCCGATAAATTCGCGCCCGTCGACGCATTCACATGTTCTGAGAGCGCGCCGCCTGTTTTCTGAGTGACGAGCGCGAAAGTGTGCCGAAGGCTGGCCGGTGTCTGGTGTCGTCTTGGGGAAGATCTTCGTTTTTCCGAAAGCACTGTGTTGTTAACTTTGAATAGGGCTGGGCGTCGATTAAAGCTTTTAACCCGATTAATCGCCACCCTTTAATCGATTAATCAATCCCGGTATATATATATTTCTTTTCTTTTTTTTACCTTTTGGAATATGTGACAAACGGCGCAATATACCACTTTTATTTCCGCGGTAGGCAACAAGCCGCAAATGCTTTATGGCGTTTGTAGGAGCGCAACGAAGACGACAGAATAGGAGACTTCGTTATGGACGTATGGAAACAAACAAACAAGCGACTAACAAACTAAATAACCAGTTAAATAGCTAACAAACTAAACAACTAACTAATCAGCTAACTAACGAACAACCAAACTTATAAATAAAAAAAGTTAACAGCCCGATCTGTATTATTGAGCATCGTGCCGGCGTGCGGTCTTGTAATGACTATAATTAGATGCTCCGCCTTCTGGATGGATGAGTGGATGGATGGATGCTAATTGTTCGCGTGTTGGTCTATAAGACCAACACGCGGCCCTGACGTCACGCAGCTGCGGTGGCGCTGTCGACAGCACTGCGCATGCGCAGACGCTTCACTACACGCGAATTCGGTTTCTGCGCACGCGCAGTGCCCACACCCGGTGTGGGCAAACGCGCGCTTGTTTGTAAACAGCGTGCCGGTCTATAAACCAAAAGTATGATTCATCCCCTCGCCCTTCTAAGCCAATTTGTTCTCCCTCTTGAGGTTTCTGCCTTTGATAACACTTTGCACGCGCAGCCCGAGCCCGGTGGAGATTGCGTAACATCACACGACGGTCACTCGATTTTGTGCGGCTTATAATACGAGAGGGATTGTCCTTAAAAAAAAAAAAAAGGATTAGCGTGACAAAGGTGGTCGGATGCGTGGCGAACTCGGGAAATGTTGGCCTCGTTTCGTGAACCAAATAAGCACCCCGATCTGCGTTTACACGACTTGATGGCGAAGCAACATTCATTTGACGATAATATCAAACGGGGCAAAACGTGTAGTACATCGATAGTTCTAGCCTTAGAACTTAGTGCCCTAAATGTATTCCATAATATTATCAAAATCGACAGCGTTGCAGCTGCCAATGTAAGGGCGAGTTTTGTCTTAATAATGTACAATGTTTCGTAATTTCTGTATTTTTAAAGTACTGACAAATTCGTGTATTTAATGTATGACTCAAGCACATAAATATAAACAATTCAAAATTAAAAAAAACACCTTCAAACGGCAGTTAAACATTATTTTAAGCGGGAGAAAATTGTCGAAGGAAAGGGAAATTTACTATAAATTTACAAGTTTAAAAAGCACTAGTGTCACAACGAGGTAGTATCAGTAATCTAGACAACTCTGGTTTTAGGAATTTGACTTCCTTCTTTGCCATGGAGACTGTCCACAACACTAGGTATCTACCTTCATTACCATTGACAAAGTCGAACCAGAGATGACTATAGATTATTGATACCTCGTCGTGACACTAGTGCTTTTTAAAATTGTAAATTTATAATAATTTCCTCTTTCCTTCGCCAATTTTCTCCTTTCCCCCTTCAACAACATTGAAACCGTTGGGGGGCAGTTTTTATATTTCGTGTCATTCTATGTTGTTGCTAAATGAAATAAGTTATTTTTTCCATCCCCGTCCTCTATGTTTCATGCTTTCGCGTATTCATATAGAAGGACTGCATCTTCTTCTTAAACAATATAATCCAATATGTTTTCCCGGGGACGGAGGCTTAAGTAAAACAAGTGAGTCCGGACATTTCATCGAACGCTGTTTCATCAAACACCGTTTCATCGAAGCCGTTTTATCGAGCGCCATTTCATGGGACGCCGTTTTATCGAACACCGTTGATCAGTAAGGATACTGAATTGAGGAAATAGATTTTTAACACCGGCGGGAGGGTAGCAGTGCTATAATAATCCTCATAGTTTATAAGCTTTCTTTTCCAGTGCAGTGGGCAACTGGTAAAAATAAAGTTTCTTTCATTTTTTCTTCTATTTTGTTTTGTGTGTGTAAACGATGACCTTTGCTGTAAATGTGCCCCCCCCCCCCCAAAAAAAAAAAAGAAAAAAAAAAGAGAACATTGATTTGAAACTTTTTAGACCTGTGATCATTGGGTACAAAGACGAAGGTCTTTCCTGTCAGATTTTCGACCTATGTTTTCAAAAAGGAAGCTATTCTTCTAGAATTAAATGAAAACACAGGTAGTCAGACCAATACCAAATTTAAAAAAAAAGCGTAACAGAGAATAGCTGTTTTTTTGTTTTCGGGAAGTGTCTATGCGTGAACAAATAGATGAGGGAAGAAAGTGTGTAGTAGAATGCAGCTGCTTACCTCACCAGAAGCAGTAACTCGCATACCCACTCAAGTTTTGTTATGTACGCTTCTCGGCCTTTTGGCTATGATAATGTGTAGGGGTACCGGTCATTTAATCGAACGCCGCTTCATCGAATAAGTGGACATTTCTATCGGACGCCCTTTTATCGAATCGCTTAATTGATGCCGCTTCATTGAATTTCACTTCACCGATATTTGGAGCATTACAGTGCATTTTGGATGTTTTACTATCGCTTCAGAGTTGTTCGCACGCTGCTGTCGAATCGCCAGAAATAGAATGACAGCCTCGGTCACTTTTTTACCAAAAGTTTGGTTACTGAAACAATGTAGCAATACTTCAGTGAGTATGCGAGTTACCGTTTTCAGGTGAGATAAGCGACTGTACACCACATTCTTTATTGCCTATACCCTCAGGGCATTCAAGTTTGGTCTGGCACGTTGCGCCATATAGCTCAAAATATTTGCAACACTGGGAAGGTCCTTTCGCCAGCCTGCTTACGCGTGGGGCTGTTCAGTCATCACTGAAGATGTTGATTCGTTCTTTTTTGGTCTTTTATACATAACATTGCTATCGGATGTCGCAGAAGAGCAAACGTCGAAGCTGTAGGCACTGTTGCGTACGGGACTGTCACAACCCCGGAAGTTTAGCAGGCGTGAAGCTCCGGAGGTTTCCGTCGAGGCCGTGGAAAATACAACGCCGTCGGGGGTGAAGAAATGCCGTAAAACATGTACGTAAAATGAGCAGTCCGTTCACATTGCTTGTTTTGAGGTGGATTTCTAAATGCTCTATTTGACTCGATATTTGGAATTGATGCGGACGAAGCCCGACGTTGTTTTTGGATTCGATGCGATGACTGTAGAGTCAGATGAGTCCTTTGACACTCTCACTGTTCTCTGCTCCGCGGACACATCTTGATGGAACGATGTTTTGTGGGCGTTTGATCGTACTTACCGAAAACCGAAGTGAGCGTTTTCTCCGCTTTGCCGATTGCAGAACGGATTGTCATTTGCGCCTTTTTAGCATGATCGCGTAGCTGCCCAAGATGGTTGCTCTATTTCGACCTGTGTCTATGCGGTTCTAACTTCGTCCCCACTGCGAGAAAACAGTCTACTCAAGAAATAATTAAAAAAAGTACTTATCCCACGAGAAAAGGAGCATACGAGCATCAGCTTGCGGCGAGCAACTGAGTACGACCCCGTCCAAACTACAGCCAGCTTGCACGAAAAAACATTTCTCGGACACCATAATTCTCTTCAACACGTGACGAGGGGACTGGAAACAAGCTGATCACCAAAATGAGTTCAGCTATTCATGCGGGAAGAGTTCACTTGAAAAAAAAAAGGTGGGTGAGAGTGAGGGGGGGGGGGGGCGCTTTTAGTTCCGTTTTTGTAGAAAAGGGAAGCTCGACGAAGTCTTCGCAAGCAACGTAAAAAGATTAAAAAAGAAGAAAAAAAACGAAAACTGCTTTTGTCAGCTTGCTTTCACTTGTATTTCGTTGTCATATCAGGAGGTTCAATTTTGTTCTGCTAGCTCTCATTTTGGGTTGTCTAGCTATCAAGGAAGTCACATGCTAAAACTCCCTAATGCTAGAACGACACAACCACACACCCATGCACATTTATATATTTAACGTCTGAGAGATTCTTAAAACAGTCGGTAGTGTAGCGCGCGACAACACAACGCTCGGAGTTGGTAACAACGTAATCTCGCGAGGGTGCGCCGGCGGCGCTGCCGATTTTAGCCGTTCCAGTGTTGCCTCATTTGGCCACGGTGGCGCTGATGATCAGCCGACGGTCCAAAGGGCTCAGCCGTATTCATCCATCCATCCATCCGGTTGCGCTCTCTGGAACCCTGCCCAGACGCATGAAAGGTTTTTTTTTTTATTTATTCCTTTTTATTTTCTATTTATCTATTGGTGTTTTCGTTCTTAAAGGGGAACTCTGCTTCATTTTTGGTTTTGAAAAAACAATACAGTCCACTTCAGTATCACCTAGGAAGACCGCACGTCAAATATTACGACGCAGTTCTGTCTAAATGTTTCTTAAATGTTCCGGCAAACTTTGCAACTTGCCAAGTTGTCGAAATCGGCTGACTCGAGCGGGCGAATTCAAGCGCAACCAACAGCGTAGTCAAGGCTACGGAATGGGCGGAGCCAACATTGAGCTAAACGTCATCTTCATTGTCCCCATTTGCTTGTTTTTACTTCTCCGGGCAAGCGTAGCGGGTGACGTCAGCAACGTTTCCCCTCGGCGCTCAGCGGTGTCCACGTGATTGGCGCAACGCGCCTGCGCAGCGCGCTTTTTGGGAGCCGTCCGGCCGCCCGCAAGGTCCCGCCGCTACCGCCGTCTTCCGCGTCACAACCACCGTCGTCATATCACCGTTTGTCATTATTGCCTCTCGGAGTTTCGTCCACACTACGGACACCACGTGCGCAGACTTATGCCGCAGTTGTGCAGACGTCGTCGAATGTCGTAGACACCAAAACGTGGCGAAGAGTGCCGTGCAGACGACACTCGCGCCTGCCAGCCACACGCCCTAGAGTTCCTGTATATAGCTACCTATATGCTCCCCCTTCGGGGGAGCATATAGAGGAATTCTAACACGCCCGCCCCAATCCTGCCGCCTGTCGTTCGGCCGAGGATCACGTGACATCTCGTACCACGTGATGGCCACGTACTTGGCGGCCCGAGGCCAAAGTTGCCGGACGGAGCCGAAGTTTCGGTTTCGATTTCCGCTCGTGTTTAAAATTCGATTTAAAAATATATATCCCATTTTTCGCGAAGCAAACGACGTAGTGTATTTTACTAGGGCTTTTTAATTCGAAATCACTCATTATCCCGAAATCTTCGGAATTGAGCGGAGTTGCCCTTTAATAGTTTTCTTCTCAGGACGTAGGTTGAAAAGCCGGCGTGTCCATGATCCTGCGACTACTAAAAATAAACAAAGAGGGGAGACGCGTCTTTTTTCCTGTTTCATGCGACATGGAGATATGTCACTGCTTCAAGGATGGCTTCGTGCTTGAAACAAAATACGACTTCTTCAAGGACGAGGACACACCCTTAAAGGGACGTACGGTATCTTCGTCACTGCAGCCGATGATCACAGGTTTCATGTCGAGGGAGTCTGGGTCCGGACATTTAATAGAACGCCGTTTCATAGCCGTTCCATCGTAGCCGTTTCATCAAACGCCATTTCATCGAACACTATTTCATCAAACGTAGTTTTATCGAAGCCGCTTTTCGAACACCGCCTTGTTGAGCAGTAGGAATTTTTGATCTAGGAAAGAGTGTTTTTTTTTTCTACACCGGAAGGATAGCATACCTTTTTGTTTTTCCTACAGAGAAGGGAACTAATAATAAGAAACTTTATTTTCTCTCCCACACCTTCCATTTTTTGTATTACTTTTTTGTTTTATAATAGCTGATGACTTGTGCTGTTGATGTGACCAATAATAAACGGGAACACCGCCTTGACATTATGAAACCTATATTGCCGCGAGCGCAGCTGACCAAGCAGGCAGCGCGCTCCTGGCCTAAGTGTTATCGCGCGTGCCTCCCACGCGAAAAGCCAGGGTTCGATCCCTGGGAGCGACGCATCTTTTGTTACTCCTGCAATCTAGTTTTCTGGTAAATTCGAGAATCCTGTTGCGTGTTCGAGGTCCGAATGCTCTACGCGTCGAACATTCTACGCTGATTATTCCAGAAGCTTACGCATGTACATAAGGGGCTCCGCGTGGCGAACCGGAGTCAGTTTCGCCCCAGCGCTCGACTCTGCTGTCTCGCCGACTTCGACGCTCGCGACGCTTTGTTATTATTTTCTATTCCCTTTTTGTTTTCGGCACAAGTTCGCCACATTAAACGTTTATTTCTTCCTGTTTATTTATTGTTATTCTGGTCACCACCCGTGACATTCTGGTGGAGGTGCGGGGTATCGCATGCCCCTGCCGCGTACCCCTCCGAGGGCCCGGAGTGCAAGTCCGACGCCAAGCCCCCAAGAACCGAACGAAGACCAGACCGGGATCCGATCAAGCCGCCGGAACCTTGGCCTACCCCCGGAATTAGGACCCTTACCACCAAAGACCAGGCAAGCAAGGAGGACGACGATGGCCAACCAGTCGGAGACCCCGGCCGCTTCTGCCGTCGTATACCTGCCCGTCGCACCCCGGACTCCGACGCCATTCCACGGGGAGATCCACGAGGACGTTGAGGATTGGCTACAACATTACGAACGAGTGGCCCGCCATAACCAATGGACACCGGAGCAGTGCCTTCAGAACGTCTACTTCGCTCTGGAAGGCACGGCACGCACCTGGTTTGAGAACCACGAAGCGTCGATTTCGTCGTGGGAAGAATGCCAGGCCGAGCTGCGACGCACCTTTGCCAACCAGCAGCGACGACAGCGTGCCGAAGATCTTCTCCAAGCAAGACACCAAGGGCCAAATGAGAGCGTCACAAGCTTTGTTGAAGACGTTCTCCGCCTCATGAACCGCGCCGACCCAAACGCTTCCGAAGAAAAAAAGTTGCGGGTCCTAATGCGGGGCGTGAAAGAAAACATCTTCGGAGGCCTCGTGCGGAGCCCGCCTACCACCGTGGAAGGTTTCATCACTGAGGCCACCAACATCGAACGCGCCCTTCACGCACGGGCCTCACACTACCAGAGACCTCCCGGCTTCGCTGCCCTCTCGCCGTCCAGCTGCAGCATCCCGGACATCCGTGACATCATCCGGGACGTCGTTCGGGAAGAAATCAAGAAGTTCCTGCCTGCTGCCCCCCAGCCTGCCTCGCTGTCAATAGCCGAAGTTGTCCGCGAGGAAGTTCAGCGGGCATTCCATCCTGAGGCCCCTGCCAGCGCAGCAGTACCCGAGGAGCCTTCTCTGACCTATGCCGCCATAGCTCGGAGACCGGCGCCAGCTGCCCAGCAGTATTCGACGCCACCTCGACGTGTCCTACCAGAGCCACAGACTTTCCGACGTCGGGAAGGGCAACCCGAGTTCGTCCGCACTGAACACCCGACGCCGAGGAAGACCGACGTCTGGCGAACGGCCGACCGACGCCCGCTCTGCTACCACTGCGGGGAAGCCGACCACATCTACCGCAGCTGCCCCTACCGTCGACTTGGGCTGCGTGGTTTCCACCCGAACGACCCACGCCCGAGGTACGGCGAACGCCCTCGCGATATCGAGGAGTACCTTCGACGCTCGCCCTCTTCAGTGCCAGTCTCTCCGCCGTGAATCTCGCTCGCCGTCACCACGACGTTCAGCGTCTCCAGCGCCACGACCCCGCCGAGAGAGCCTGTCTCCCCTGCGTCGCCGGGAAAACTAGGCGCGGCAACGCCTGGAGGTGGCGTTGCCGAAGACGACCGAAGTAAAGAGCCTCCAAGAACGACGGAGCGCTCCCACTCTCCCGACGCTGCGCATCGCAACGACGCTCCTGCTTCGGTGTCCAACAACCTCAACGTTATCATCGACGGCCACGACGCGACGGCACTCGTCGACACCGGAGCAGACTACTCCGTTCTGAGTGGGAGGCTCTCCCGCCGCCTTCGAAAAGTCATGACGCCGTGGGATGGACCACAAATAAGAACCGCCGGAGGACACCTCATCACACCAGTCGGGAGATGCACTGCTCGCGTCGAGATCCACGGTGAGACGTGCCCTGTCAAGTTCGTCGTTCTGCAAGACTGTTCGAGGGACGTTATCCTCGGAATGGACTTTCTCTGCGAGTATGGCGCCGTCATCGACCTCGGGGCAAACCAGTTGACGCTGCGAAAGCCTGTCCTGCCCCCGGTGGAGGCCAACACGACGTCATCCGCGATCCGAGTTATAGCCGACCATGTGAATCTGCCGCCGCGGTCGAGTGTTTTCGTCACCGTCATAACCGACGCAGCCATGCACGGTGAAGCTCTTCTGGAAGGCAGCGTTCAACTGCTCCTTGAAAAAGGAATTGGCGTCGCACGAGGCGTAACGGATCTTCAAGAAGGACGAACAACTGTTCTCGTGACAAACTTTCGAGAGGAACCGCAGCACCTAACGAAGGGTACCACCATGGGCTACGTCGAGGAGCTTCAGACGCCAGCCGTGGTCACCGCAGTCTCAGAGGAAACCTCGTCGCCACAGCAGAAGAGCACGACGC
This sequence comes from Ixodes persulcatus, assembly GCA_013358835.2. Taxonomy (NCBI): domain Eukaryota; kingdom Metazoa; phylum Arthropoda; class Arachnida; order Ixodida; family Ixodidae; genus Ixodes; species Ixodes persulcatus. Next base: position 22,748 of record JABSTQ010006136.1, read on the forward strand.
CGCCGCCGCTCGACATCGACCCCGAGCTCCCAGCTTCGAAGCGCCGGCAACTGGTTGATCTCCTCGCCGAATACAGTGACTGTTTTGCCACGACATCGAAAGTTCGCCAAACACCAATGGCGAAACATCGCATTATTACCGACGACGACGCACTCCCTGTTCACCAGTCGCCGTATCGAGTCTCCTTAAAGGAAAGGAAAGTGATTCAAGATCAAGTCCAGGAGATGCTCGACGACGACATCATTCAACCCTCAAGAAGTCCATGGGCGTCCCCGGTCGTACTTGTAAAGAAGAAGGACGGAACCCTGCGGTTCTGCGTGGACTATCGTCGACTGAACGCTGTGACGAAGAAGGACGTCTATCCGCTCCCCCGCATCGACGATACGTTAGACCGATTGCGCCACTCCCGATATTTTTCGTCGATGGACTTGAAGAGCGGTTACTGGCAGATTGAAGTCGACGAACGTGACCGGGAGAAAACTGCCTTCGTCACTCCCGACGGACTGTACGAATTCAAAGTGATGCCGTTCGGACTTTGTACAGCACCAGCCACCTTCCAGCGCGTCATGGACACCGTGCTGGCAGGCCTGAAATGGCAGAGCTGCCTCGTCTACCTGGACGATGTCGTGGTATTCTCACGAGATTTCGACGAACACCTCAGACGACTTCGAGCCGTGCTTCAAGCCATCAAGACCGCCGGCCTGTCACTCAAGCCAACAAAGTGTCGGTTCGCCTATGGGGAACTAAAGTTCCTTGGCCACGTCGTGAACAACAAAGGCGTTCTACCTGACCCCGAGAAGACCCGCGCCGTAGCTGCATTTACGCCGCCGGCTGACAAGAAGGCCGTGAGAAGATTTCTCGGACTCTGTGCCTACTACAGGCGCTTTGTTCGAGACTTCGCCAAGCTGTCCGCACCGCTGACACACCTCACGAAGGACGCCGTAAAGTTCGAGTGGACAGAAGAACACCAGAGGTCATTCGACGAGCTCAAACGAAGACTCCAGACGCCCCCGATTCTTGGCCATTTCGACCAGTTTGCTGAAACCGAGATCCACACCGACGCCAGTAACACCGGACTGGGTGCGGTACTAGTCCAAATGCAGGACGGCGCAGAGCGAGTCATCGCATACGCAAGTCGAACGCTGTCTAACGCGGAGAGGAACTATTCAACTACTGAAAAGGAGTGCCTCGCTGTCGTCTGGGCAATAACAAAGTTTCGCCCATACTTGTATGGAAGTCCTTTTCGCGTGGTCACAGACCACCACTCGCTCTGCTGGCTGGCGAATCTGAAGGACCCCTCCGGACGCCTCGCCCGGTGGAGCCTACGACTGCAGGAGTTCGACATGACCGTGGTGTACAAGACCGGCCGGAAGCACAATGACGCCGACTGCCTGTCAAGGGCCCCAGTCGAGGCCGCTCCTGCCTGCACCAAAGAGGACGACGATGAGTGTTTCCTCGGCGCTCTGGATGTCAGCGACATGGCAGCACTCCAACGAGATGACCCTGAGCTGCGAGCACTCATCGAGCACCTAGAGGGACAAGGAAGTGCCGTTCCCCGCAGTTTTGTACGAACACTGCCAACCTTCTCCCTCCGACGAGGTGTGCTCTACAAGGAGAACTTCAGCGACAACAACACGGCGTGGCTGTTGGTGGTCCCTTCCAGTCTTCGAGAAGAAATTTTTCAAGCCTGCCACGATGACCCGACGGCGGGACACCTTGGCTACAGCAGAACTCTCGCCAGGATACGCGAAAAATACTACTGGCCCAAGCTCGCGAAGACAGTGCATCACTACACCCGATCTTGCCACGAGTGTCAACGACGGAAAAAAACCACCGACGAGACCGGCAGGACTTCTTCAGCCTATTGCGCCGCCATCTGCCCCGTTCCAGCAAATTGGAATGGACTTACTTGGGCCATTCCCACCATCGACGCAAGGGAACCGATGGATAATCGTCGCAACCGATTATCTCACGCGGTACGCCGAAACGAAAGCCCTTCCTTCAGGGACTGCCGTGGAAGTTGCCAAGTTTTTCATTGAGTCCATCGTCCTCCGGCACGGCGCTCCAGAAGTTCTGATTACAGATCGCGGATCATCGTTCATGGCACAGCTGACCCAAGAAATCCTCCGACTCAGTCACACCAGCCATCGTCGTACAACTGCGTACCACCCGCAGACCAACGGGCTGACGGAGCGACTCAACAAGACAATCGCTGACATGATCTCTATGTACGTCGACGTAGAGCACAAGACGTGGGACGAGGTGTTGCCCTACGTCACGTTCGCCTACAATACGGCGGTTCAAGAGACCACTGGATTCACACCCTTCCAGTTGGTACATGGTCGGAAAGTAACGACCATGCTGGACGCGATGCTGCCCCATGAGCCAGCTGACAGTGAGAGCGACGACGCCCAGGTGGTTGCTCAACGGGCCGAAGAAGTCCGCCAGCTCGCCCGACTCCTGATTCAAGACCAGCAACGCGTCGACGCCGGCCGCTACAACCTTCGTCGCAGGGACGTCCACTTCCAGCCCGGAGACAGGGTGTGGGTGTGGACGCCCATCCGTCGCCGTGGCCTCAGTGAGAAATTGCTGAAACGATACTTTGGACCGTACAAGGTACTTCGTCGCCTCGGGGAGCTGAACTACGAGGTGATGCCCGACGGAACAAGAACATCATCACGCCGCCCACCACGGCCTGAAGTCGTCCACGTCGTGCGCCTGAAGCCGTACTACGCCCGATAGGACAGTGCACCTTATGCCTTCCAAATGACTCTTTAGTTTACCGTCCTTTTTATTTGCTTTGTTTTGTTTTGTGTTGCATCGGGGCGATGCACTTTTTAGAGGGGGGAGTAATGCCGCGAGCGCAGCTGACCAAGCAGGCAGCGCGCTCGTGGCCTAACGGTTATCGCGCGTGCCTCCCACGCTAAAAGCCAGGGTTCGATCCCTGGGAGCGACGCATCTTTTGTTATCCCTGCAATCTAGTTTTCTGGTAAATTCGAGAATCCTGTTGCGTGTTCGAGGTCCGAATGCTCTACGCGTCGAACATTCTACGCTGATTATTCCAGAAGCTTACGCATGTACATAAGGGGCTCCGCGTGGCGAACTGGAGTCAGTTTCGCCCCAGCGCTCGACTCTGCTGTCTCGCCGACTTCGACGCTCGCGACGCTTTGTTATTAATTTCTATTCCCTTTTTGTTTTCGGCACAAGTTCGCCACATTAAACGTTTATTTCTTCCTGTTTATTTATTGTTATTCTGGTCACCACCCGTGACAATACTTCTGTAAAACTGTATCGCGATACGTATCGGAAATACATTTTAAATAGAGGCAAAAAGTATTTGAAAATACAAATACAGGAATACATTTTAGGGAGGGCAGAAATACAAATACAGAAATACTGATACTGCAATACATTTTTCAAATTTGTTAGAGACGCCAACTGAGATGAAGCTTGAAGTGGAAGTTTTTGATCCAGAAATTACTTTCCCGTATACAGGCGTGGCACTTTACCTTGAAGGTAGTGGTTTCGGAAGACGAGGAATCTTCAATGGGCTCAAAAAAACGTTCCATCAAGGACTGACCGCGGTCCCTTCCCTGACATCCTGTCTGCCTGACGAGGAATGCGAAAAGACTTCGACTTCTAAAAAATATTCTGTCACCCTGATTCCCATCAAAACATCACCACGCCCCTTTCCAATAAGGACGTTTCTGCCAACATTGATCACATGACGTCACGGGGGAATGAACTGGTATTCTTTATCTGTAGGTGTGGCCTTGAACATGAAACTTTACCACGTTGGTGTGTCAAAGTGCAATAGGTATTTTCGTTGTAGGTTACATCATTGAAGATCATGCAGGCAGTGTCATTTGGAATTTTCGAGAATAGCGGACCACCTGAGGCATCCTGGAACACGTGTCTCATCTTCTGTTACGGTTGCAAAAACGATGCGATGGCATCCCTGTTGTGAACGTCCTTCCTGCGAACCCTCCGCCACCGACGCATGGAGTACGGTCATCAAGTGTCGCCTAGCATCACCCAAACAGAGACATCGTGGATTGCGACCTGGGGGGCTATGTTGCACGTTTTGGACTCCCAGGAGACTAGGGAGAAGGAAGTGACGTAGGTGTGAATGAACGTATCTTAGCAGCATCACGCATCGCTCATCAGCGACTCCATTAATCACCATCCAAAGGGCGTTGTTGACGCCACTTCCTTCTCCCTAGTCTCCTGGGAGTCCAAAAGGTGCAACATAGCCCCCCGATATTGCCAGCACAGGTGCGAGCTCTCCGAGAAACAGCGCGCTCGAGACGAGTAGCAGGTGTACGAAGGCTGGGTCGGCACAGCGAGGCCACGTCTGGCCTCCTTCCTGGGTTTCGGATCCCCAGAGCAGTGGGTCACGTTCACGTCTTCTGATGACGTATCCTTGAGCCGTGCAGTATTACGGGCACAGCCGCAGACGCATTCGAATCACGGTGATTTGAATATGTGTGAACTTCACTGCGTGAGTCATCCTACTATTTCAAGTCAACCACCGCCAGGCTCGTGCTGCAACGGACTGGGTGTGACTCAGCTTTGCCGGCTGGGTGTACCGTGCACGCTAAGGCAAGAAATACATTTATAAGCGGACAATGAATGCCAGCAAACAATGACTCAAGAAATTCCTACCTAAGGACCTGCGGCAGAAGATGCCCTGACTCCAATCCTGGCACGCCACCTGGTTCGAGGCTCCGACTACGCAACACTTCTCAGAAGAGAGAGGAGGACGCATAGAAAAATAGTTTGGAGAATCCGAAGGAACCATGGTCAGATTAGCAACAATGCCCCAGCATCTCTCAACCCTGATGCCCTAAGAAATAAAAAACAAAAATGCGTTCGGACTTTTTTTTTTGGGGACGGGGGGGGGGGGGGGGAGGAGTTTTTCTCAAGAAATGTAACGAAATACATTTCATCCTGATTGTATCGCGATACAAAGAAACATTCCAAAATGTATTTCGATAGAGGAATACAGATACTGGTGAAAAAAATGTATCGCGATACAGAAATACAGATACGAAATGTATTTCTGAAATACTATCGCGATACATTTGTATCGCGATACTGCCCAACCCTGCACGCTACTTTTTTTCGGAAGTAATTTGTAATGTAATTTCGTTACATAATGTTGGTAACGGATTACTTTAATAACTCGTAACTTTTTGTTTTTGAAATATGAGGATATTAAAGTAACAGGACCCATTCGAGCAGAACATTCAGCAACATAAAGAGAGCAAGTTCAGCAAAATACAAAACATCAGGAAGGGGAGAGTAGCCGAAAAGAAAACACGATTTTATGTATGACCGGACACAAGAACCACTCGAAAAACGAGCAAGGCATGTAAAAATATAAGAAAGGCCAAGATCAAGTAAGACAACGCCGAGTAGGCTCTCCGTCGCCTTCCATCATGGTTTTCTTCTGCTCCCGGGCAGGAGAAAGCTCTTCGTTTTTATTTGTTTTCGCCTTTTACACCGTTTCACTTTTTCCAACTTCTTCGACGTCTCTCGCCACCAGCACAGACATCAAACGCGGGTCCGTACCCCCTCGATTCGCGGGTTCACAACTCGCGTAACAGACGATGTAGCCTCGCGCAAGGGGGTCGAACTCTTTTTGTCCTTGATTTGCGTTACTGTATTGTAGCACGCTCTTGAGGCACGGCTGAAGAGCGCCCGGCGCGAGGCTAAGAGCATCGTCTTTGAGGGTACGGACGACACTTTTTTTTTGTTTACTTGTCTGGGCATGATGGTCGCGTCCCCTCCTCACTTTCCAGTCAACTCTCAACATAAAAGGAGGGGGGAGGAGGGGGTTAGGTCATCTGAAGAGTGCTGACAGAGAGAGAGAGAACGCGTAAAATTGGTGTGATCCTCTATTGTTTTGTGAGGCCAATGGCCACTGCCTCTCTCGCTCCCTATGCCCTCCTATCCCCTGGCCTCCACGAATATTGGTATGAAAGTGAGAACCGATGAACAATCAATAACCCGTAAGCGACACTTTTTCTCTGACTGACAATTGATAACCCTGCAACTTGCTGCAAGAAAGGGCTGCCAGGGGATATTGCGCCAATTATATGCTACCAATTAAGGTTTATAAATATAGCCATGCACTGGGACGATGGCAAAACACAGGCTACGTGCTAGTCTTGATACTTTAGGTATGTTCGATCCGCCGGAAAGTTCTGCACCAGTTCAGTCCCACTCAGAAAGTGCAGGATTCGCGCAGGCGTTGCCGGTGGAATCAAATGCACCAGTTTCTACTCTGCTTGAACCAATTCAACCAGTTCCGGCGAACCGAACAGACCTATTTTTAGAGTTGGGCTACGTCACCGCAGCGAAGGGAGCCAAGTCGCTACATAAATTTGGCCCCAGGAGTTATTAAGTTTAGTTCTCGTAGACCGCGTTTCCCTCATTGGTCTAATACTACTGTCACGCAGAGCGTGGTATGCTTGAAAGGGCGTGTAAATAGCAACGTGAAAAAGAATAAGAGGAAGGGACGACGGAACACGTGCGATGAGTAGGTTGACGCTCGCGAAATGAACGCACGAGACAGGATCTTGGAGAAGCTAGGATGAATTAAGCGTCAGCGTGGCCGACTAAGAAGCTCGGTATTAGCGGCGAGATGTTGTAGTGGCGCCCTCCTATGGTTCCCTTTCGTGACGTCATTATCTTGCGAACAACAAGTTCGATGGTGTTTGTAAGGCGCATGGTGGAAGCTTGAAATCATTGCACTCTTAAAGCAAAATACCAACACCGTCGAAATTGAAGTTCTTCCATTCCTCTTATTTCCGTCGATGAGAAATCCTTTGCTGACGTCATAGTTAGCATTCGGCCAATCGTGGAAGGCCGACCACAGCGACGCTTTCGTTCGCGCACGTCGCCAATAAACCGGTGATAGCCTCCCCCCGAACAGTAGCTCTGTGTATCCATAGATCTTCACAGCACCCGCAAAAACCAAAAGCCGTGACAAACACTATGAAGGAAATAACAGAGAGAGACTTAAGGGCCGCCCACACTAGCGAGAAAACGCGAAAACGACTGCGAGAAACCAGGACACCCGTGCTGCTTATATCGCGTGCCAAGATGATTCCTTGAATTGGATTCCATGCTTCATACGAAGCACAGATGTGTCGGTTTCTCGCAGTCGTTTTCGCGTTTTCTCGCTAGTGTGGGCGGCCCTTTACACCATCCTTAGCGTCTTCGTTTTAAAACCCGACAAAACATTTTTCTCTATATTTTTTTAATATTTTAATACATTGTGAATCGTATTCTTTGCGGGCATGTCCCATTAAATGGCTGCAATAATGAACAACTGCAACTTTATTCACGACAGACTACAAAATAAAACATAAAACGACGTGCAATTTTCAGGATGCCGCGCTGCCAACTACGGCTTCGAAAGGCAGGCTAATAACAGAGACGGGCGAGGAAGAGTGTTCAATCTCTGAAGATGATAACAGCGTCAAGGGGGCTGCGTTATACTTGGCCAGTTGTTCGAGGACACTGTGGATCCCCGAACATTTTGATATCGGTGGCAAGAGATGGTTTCATCACGAAGCGCGAGTACAATTTCACAGAACACCAGCCCACACGGCGCGTTTTTCCGGGCGTATTCGACGTGCGTCTCGCTTGGCGCTTGCGCGAAGCCACAGGCGCGCGCGGATCCAAAGGCACTGGTATCGGGGCTCCTTAGATCCAAACCACATGCAGCCAGCGCTGCATGTCGGCGTTTTCACAACGTCTGTTCATCATAGCCAAATCCTCGTGGGAGGTGAAAATGAATTTTGATAAAACTTACTCGTTAGACGATGACTACATGACGTGACATTTATTGTTATTTGTAAGAAAAACACGTATTTCGCACTATTTCCCGTCTTTTAGGTTGTTCACCTCATTACCTCTTCAACGTCCTCACCTACGGCAGTGCCAACCAATCATGGCATCATAGAATTCCCTAAAAATCCGGAAAACATTCGCTAAAACGCCAAAACAAAAAAAAAAAATACATTCTCGCCCGTAATGAGTGAATATGCTATTCCGTTGGCAGTAACATCTTTGCAACATGCGCTGAGCTTTGGCCGCCCGAAACGCGGATGGATTCGCACTTGTTTCGCGGACGCACGCTCTGAACTTCCTGTATACTGCCCTCGGTATCGCGGCTTCGCCCCTCGTTGTCTTCGTAGGCTGTATCTCACTGTACCGGTCATCGTAGCACCCGGGCTTGTTTATGATGAAACAAGGCGAGTATACAAGGGCAGGAAGGAGGAAACCAGGCTTTGCCAACGCGAAGGGAGTGAAAGGGAGAATGGCAAGGAGAAAGCACAACGGACGGTTGCAAAGAAAGGAGCTGTCTCACGACTGTCTCCAGATTCCCGTGTTTTTCCACCCTGCCCCTGCCTCCCCTCTCCCCCCCCCCCTGCCCCCCTTCCTCCCTTCCCTTATACACTGCCTCGCTCTCGGATTGTCACAGCATGGGTCGAGGAAAGCAACCGGCACCCTGACTGAATATCTATCTTGAAATCAACCCTCTCCCACCCTTTCGCGCCCGCCGAGCTGATAGCTGTTATGACTAAAGTCAAAGAAAAAGATTATAGAGTTGTGACGTCACGAGGCGCAAATCGTGGGACCAAAGTGGTCGCGGCAAATTTGTAGAACCACAGGGGTGGTTATCTATGAATGCGAAAGATTTGATCTTATACCCACGGGCAGGTGTTGTGTCTTGACGACCAAGAACTGCGGTTCTGGCTGCAGAAACTGGCTGCAGAAACCACTATTGTTGGTTGTCTATGAATTGCGTTAGCATTGTTTATGAGACTCACGAAGCAGCTAGGACGACCTCTAGGGTGATCTAAAGAACGACCTCTAGGTAAACCTCAAGGACGACATCGAGAATAACATCCTAGAGGACGACGCTAAGGTCGGCCTCTAGGACGACGTTAAAAACCACGTTTAGGTCGACGTCAAATACGACGTCTAGGTCGACCTCAAGGACGACGTCGAGGATGACATCTTTAGGGACGACGTGAAAGACCAAGTCTAGGTCGACGTCTAGGATGACCTCTGGGGTGATACGAAGGAAAATCTCTAGAACGACCCCTAGGACCACCTTAAGGACGACATCACGGGCAATCTTAAGAACGAACTCTAGGACTACCTAGGGCAGCGTCTTGGACGACCTCAAGGACGACCTTTAGGGTGACGAATTTCGGGGGTTTCCCTCGGCTTGCTGGAGGAGTAGTGCATTCGAAGGGCCCCTTTCAAGGGGCCCCTTGCACCGCTTACATTAGACGCCCTCATTGGGCGGGGGGCCCCCTAAAGGGCCCCCATCTGTGCCCCCCGCATACTATACTCTGTTTCACCTTATGATGTACCGCAGGAAAGGCTACACGCGCGAGCTCCTTGCTCTGGGGCACAACACGGCGGCACAAGCTCTCGTGACTTAAGAGCAGCTGCCAACGCTATGAGCTCGCGCTTCTAGCCTTCGCTGCGGTACAACTTAAGGTGAAACGAAGTATAGAGGCTGGATACTGACCGGATAGATAGACATTAATTTGTGATTAGTAGTTTAATAATGCCATCGCATCAAAATTCTTACAATCGCCCGTACCGCTAACGCATTAAATTCAAATTTAACCACGGATTTTGATCTTGTGTTAACTTTGTCAGGCTGGACGAAGGGCATCTGCCCAGAAACTCAGCAGTACTTAGTCTCTAAAGCAAGAAATCGCAGTTTCCGATACAGGAGATTATTTTCAAATAATTATAGAAAAATGAATACCTAGACCATCAAAATGCTCTCTCGGAATACAGTAGTACAGATACCCAGCTACGTGGGCGATGAACTTTTTATCTTCTCGGGATACGTCTGTCGCTTCCTGAGCGAGGGGCAACTTCCCCAAAAAAAACGTTCGTACTTTGTCGCCACGACGAAGAGAGCCCACTTTTGTTGCGAGAGACCAGATTGAAAAATTCACAGAAAAATAATTTTATTAAGTATCAAAATGTTCTCCCGGAATAGATTAATAGGCATACCGAGGTACTTGATAGAAAAAAATGAATCTGGTCAGACAATGTGTGTGGCTTTCTGAGCGAGGGGCAACTGCCCCAAAAACCGTTCGTACTTAGTCGCCACAGCGAAGAAAGGCGACTTATCGTACAAGAGACGAGATTTAAAAAATCACAAAAAAATAATTATAATAAACATCGGAATTCTCTACTGTAATGTTATACTATACATACCAAGCTATGCGTTTAAATGCGAAAGCATTACAATCCCGCGGGTGAAATGCATTCTAGTAATGTTTCTACACATACTAAAGTTTAGAACGACGTCCCAGAAATCGACGCCAAGTAAGTCGTCTAGGTCGACCTCTAGGACGACGTTGATGACGACGTCAAGGATGTCATCTAGGACGACGCGGACGACGACCCCAAGGACGACCTCAAGGACGACGTCTAGGACGACGTCGAGAACGACGCCTAGATGACGACGTCTAGGACGACGTCGAGAACGAGGCCTAGAGGACGACGTCTAGGACGACCTCGAGGACGACCTCAAAGGCGGCCTCAAGGACGACGCCTTGAGGACGACGTCTAGGACGACCTCAAAGTACAGGTTGACGACGTCAGACCTAAAAGCGTAACGTTAGGCCTAACGTCAGGCCAGCGCATACTCCCGTCCCCGCTTCACGTCAAGCCTTTGCGCGTACCGGTTGGCGACATTAGACCTCAAAGCGTGACGTTGGACCTAACGTTAGGCCTAACGTCAGCCCAGCGCATACCCGGTCCCCCCCCCCCCCCCCCCTTACCGCAGCGCCGCCAGCAGTTCGATGTCTCCTTGGCAACGATGACCCCGTTGCTATGGGCCACATGAAGCGTCGCATCCAATGGGAATTTAGGTCTCGTTACACTGAGCCAATGGTGTTTTTCGCCGACTTCACTCCATGGGACAGTTAATGCTTTTACATTATTACATATTTAATCCGTTGAAATAATAAATATTTGCGAACTTTTTTGAGCGGGAAATCCCCTGCTGGCCCAACCATGCTTTCACGCTATTGCAAGCCCTCGATTATTACGGAACTTTAGACCTCCATAACTCAACATTGAACGTGAATTTGAAAATGCTCTCCTGGAATCAATCAAAGCTAAGATTAATAAAATAATCGTATTTGATTTCAAGTGACTGTGGCGCCAAGAATTTCTTCCTGGGAGGTGAATGTCATGGTCTCTTTTTAATGGGGTTCTATGGGAACCGGTTCATTGATTCAGGAAGGAAATATAATGTTCGTGTGGAATTGAATTTCTTAAACTAGGCGGGGTATCAGGTGAATATTGGAATCTTTTGAGCGCAAAAAAAAAAAATTGTGGGTTTTTAACTGATTACAAAAATATAATTCTTTTGCCCATTAAGTTAAGCTGGGGCGCTGACGTGACTGTCGAGAGATGGCGTAAGTTGTAAGCAGCGGCTAGAGTTTCTGTATAGGCTCCCTACGGGAGCCAGAGTTGCGCGTTCATGCATGGCATGTGGATTCAGCTCCTCACGTGACTGAATTCGGCGAATAGCGGCGAGGGCGGCACGCGGCACGTGGAATCAAACGCGCAACTCTGGCTCCCGTAGGGAGCCTATAGGAGGTATTCACTGGCCGCCATATTTGAGGTCACTGTTTAGAGCGCATGCTCAGAACGAGCTCGCATTAATAGGCTGCCAAGACCGGCAATCTTGGGGGTGCGGAATGCACGTGGCGAAAGAACTGTGGAAGCTCGCGTTCAGCACGCGCTCCGCAGCCGAGCACACAGCTATGGCCGCCAGTGAATACTCCCTATACAGGAACTCTAGCAGCGGCCCTCTTCGGAGTAGCTGAGACGCACCGTCGTGACCTCGAAGAACCATCGACTTCGGAAAGCTGGTACTGGGCTGGACGCAACCGACTGGAGGCGACGCGTCGAAGTAGAGGAGTGGGAGTGGTGTGGCGTAGCTCATCCGTATGGCACAAGGAGCCAGGAGAGTGCTGGGATCACATCTGGGTAACAGGAGCGATACTCGGTATTCCAGTCGCCGTTTGCGTACTGCACCTGTCGGTGGGAGCTGCCCGCCAAGAGGAGAACCAAGTGTTAATAACATGCGTGATGAATGATGCTAGGTCCCTGTCTGATACGAAAGAAATATTTATCATGGGGGACTTCACAGGACATCTGCACGAACTGGATGGCTGGGAAGATGAAAATGGACGGCTGTTGCTACAGATGAGTGAAGATCTCGCCTTGGAAGTAGTTACTCTAAGAGGTTCATGTGAGGGTCGATTTACTTGGAATGCTCGCGCAAGCAAAACATGTGTTGATTACGCAGTAGTGTCTAAGCTTGCTCGTTATCTTGTTCAAGTCCACATAGACGAAGCTGGTGAACACAGCATCGGAAGCGACCATAACCGACATAGTTACAGTTGCGCACACAAGGACAGGGACAAAGAAGAGAAACACGTAGACGACAGACAAGCGCACACTCACAACTCATGTATTAACGAAAGAAGAAAAGAAAGTGGTACAGAATGCGGAATCCGCTCGAGCGTTGGCCACACAGGCACGAGCTCGGACCACAGGCCCGAGGACGACACGTAAAGTTACCCGCACGAAAAAGATTTTAAGAAGGCAATTTCCTCCTCTGTTAATGAAACAGACGGAAAGCTAACACAGCGCTCGCCCATGCTCAGGATAATAAATGCTTCAAAAATCTCTCTGGTGTGTTTTTCTCGGTACCTGCCTATTATCTTGGTTTTCGCTAAGGATGGCGTACAATTACAAGATTTACAGTGCAGGGGTAGATGGCCCCCCACCGTA
>JABSTQ010006137.1:0-45243 GCA_013358835.2 Ixodes persulcatus
TCACAAGAATTGCATCTTTGTTCGGCGAAACATTATCACAACCTTTTTTTTTTACGTTTTTTTTATACAACCTTTGCGTGTACTTCGAGGCGGAGGGGGGGGGGGGGGGGGGTAGGTGCACGAAAACATCCGATGTCAAAAGCCCTTTGTCAAATGCCCCGCGGCAAACGCCCCGCCCTTTTTGCCCCGCTTTCGAAAGCCCCAGTTCCAGAAGCCCATGACGCGAATCCACCGGGACAGGTGGCCGGGTCCTCGACGTGACGGCGGGGCATTATGATTTTAATTAAGAGACAGCATGTGTGCAGGAGAGCTTGTGAAATGTAATCATGCCGTACGCGAGACTCAAATAAGGAACAACTGGGATGAAGCTTCCTGTTTTTCAGGAGTACGCTATACACATTCACGTACGTCTTGTGACGTTACAAGTGAGAACAAACAAACAATATCAGTCACTGGCCAAACATTCAAAGTCAGATTGTTTTGAATGAGCATTGACCCAAAGCTTTTGTCAACTCTGAAGCACGCGCTGATAAAACAGTTCCGACGAAGTGGTTCTGTCACAACTGTTAGCCCGCAGCTCATGGCGCCATAAATATCACCACACCAAACACCAGTTCCTTCTTCTTACGTCGTTCTAAAAAATATTTGTGTTAGGTAGTTAAAAGACTATAATACTGCGTCTCAGCGTGAGACCGGAGTGCATCGCTGGTGATGCTGATTATGCAACTGCCCACTTGTACGTCATTCTAAGTTTTTCGGTAGTTCAGGTTAACTTTATTTTGTTGTTCCTTTTACATAAAAGACCCTTTGTAGACCTTCAACAGAATAGGCTAAGACATGGAACAATGCTGGATTGAAGCTCCAAGAGGGTGGGATGAGGGCAGTGAGGACGGGGCTTTTGGCATGCGGGGATAACGGGAAGGGGTAATTGCACGTGGGGTTTTCAAGACGTGGGGCTAGTGACGCGGGGTTTTTGCGACAGAGATTCTGCACGCGGTGCAATCGTGCTACGCCCCAATTCGTGGCATGTCGGAAAGGCATTGGCAGTAAACAACGAGATCAATACGGTTTCTTTTAGGCTGGGAGGCTCACTTTGTTGCTCAGAAGGCCGCATTATTTTTTTCTGAAATAAGGTAATTTAGTTCCTCATTTGCTTCGCCGATGGCGGAAATATGTTGCACAGCAAAAGAGCGAGCTGCTCGATCGTTGGTGACTCTCCTTTCGCCGGCGCGAAATTCAGGCGGTAACATAACAGCCCTCTTTATTTTAGTGTCACCCCAGTTTCTCTACGAATCGTTCTCAACTCGGCCGACGCAATGCAAGCGAGCGAAGAGCGAGCGAGTCAGTTTCCATTATCAACTACGCACGAAACAACGTGTCAAAGTTATTCGTGCCGGTAATTTATTTCCATGCTTGTCTCGTCTCATGCTCGTATTAGGCGATCTTCATCGGCGAGACCGAAAGAGACAGGTAATACGATCCAGAGTTTTACAATGACTTTCCTCGCAAAGTCGTTCTCGGAGGCAGTCGAAACTTTTCCGACCGATCCGGTGGAGCTATTGTCTTCGTCGCTGAACGTTTTTGTTTTTTTTTTCCCCCGTCGGGACGGCAAAAAGCTTCTTCCCTTTTGCAACGCTGTTTTTACAATCCACAGTGCAGCAAGATGACATCGCGTTGCCGCCTAAATCGTAGTAAAAAAAAAATTACGGTTGTTGCCCCGTTTTGTTTAAAGATAGAGCCGGTTTCTAGCAGACCACCGAATCGCGCGCGATCATGGGAAGGCCACGCTCACGTGTCGCTCCCGATCCGACTGAAGCAAGGGGAAAGATAACTTTTGAAAGGGAAAGGGCATGGGCGAGGAGAAATTTTTCTTCCCCAATTCAGACAAAGTCTGGACCAGCTAGAGAGACAGACAGCGCACCGGTGACGGGCGGAAGGAAAGGCGGCTTGAGCGGGAAAAGGAAAAACGCACCTTAGTCTCCACGGGAGGAGAAGGGAGAAAAGACACCCTTTGTAGTAGTTTTTAGTGGCTTTGAGGGGGAGAATACAACAAAAGCAACTACTTCTTAAGCCTTCCTTTTTGTGGAGTTCCCGAGAAGCGTCAAGGACACTCCCTTCTTTCTGCCCGACCGCAAGGTTTGCAAGGAGGATGAGGGGGGTGGACTGACTTCCCCATATTGGCAACTGTCAAAATCCGACGTTTTCCGGCCTCGTCTGGGTGCGGCTGAGATTAATATATTGAACTTTCAACCGGAATTGTGGGACCCGGGAAACGTCACCGTTGACGTCACAGGCGACGTAACTCCACTTCCGGATTTTTCAGGGAGACGATTTGCGGGCTAGTTTGGACTGGGCTTAGGGTACTCCGGCGATTTTTTTTCGCTACCCTAACAGACTATATTTTCGGAATCACCGGCCTTTAGCCGTTCCGGTGTGTTATTTAGTATCGCCAAATTTAAAATAGTTAATGTGAAATTGGCAAGTGAACGTGATGCAAAAGCCAACATTCAAATATACCCGCGCTTTTCAGTGCCGTGACGTCAGGAGAAGGCAAGCTTGGAGATCGAGAGGGCAGTCAAAAGATTGACTACGCCGAGCATTTGTTTCGAGCTGGTACGCGGCTGCTAGAGCAAGTTTTTAAAGCATTCATGTGACACCATGAAGCTGATTGCCTTCCCTTGACATCATTTTTCTATTGTTGCCAGTAAAAAGTTTCACTTTGAAAAGAACGGTGAGGACCGAAATCGTAAATTTAGTAAGTTCGCGAATACAATTTAGTTTTGCAAATTATTTTGGTCACTATTTCAGCGATGTTTGTTGGTGTGTTTAGAAACTTTTCAGGCACATCGGGGAATAAGGAGAAGACGCCGGAGTACCCCTTCAACCGTCTAGAACACTTTGTGGCGTCTCGGCTATCGCCACAGATGGAAGACAAAGCAAGCAACCGGGACTTTTCCTAGGCTGGTTCAATGACCAGTGTTGCGCCCGTCACTGAAAATAAGTAACGAAATAGATTTACTCGTTAGTTAGTTCATCAAAAAGTAACGATTTACTGAGATCCGTTGCCGTCCCGTTCCTCCAAAGTAACGAAATACTTTTACCGATACTTCCAATACTTAAAAAAACGTTAATTTTTGCGTTACTTGCGATTTCAATGTTATTCGGCAGCGGGAAGCCACGAATATGAACTTCAAGAGCAATTAACTTTTACAACGTAATTGTGGTTCTTATTACTATTATTATTTTTTGAATCAAGGTGGTAGAATATATTTTTGTCTTAAATTCTTATTGGAGTCAAAAGTCAAATCAAATTTGTCGTTGGATGTTTATACAGCAGGTGGTTAGCCTGCCAGAACATGGCGACATCGTTAGCCACTGTAGATAAGCAATGTTGCCAGTGCAGTGCGACTGCTAGCCTGGGGTCTTTAACGTGCAGCACGTGGTAGTGATACACGACCGCACGCCGGTACGATGCTCATCCAGACCGAAACGGGCAGGAGTGGGGATTGAACCCAGGACCCCTGGGTTCTGCAGCGCGAGCTTTCGCTCCATGGGCTCCGAGCTGGTGTGTGCTAGCCCACTCAGCCGTCGACCCCCTCTAATTGGAGAAATGATGCCGCAGCGAAGGAAATGTTCTTTCTCTTTTTTGGGGCAGTTTACAGATTTTGAGCTGACTTTTTTTTTAGCTAAAACAAAACCTATATTAAAAAGTAACGAGTAACGTAATTTGGTAGACAATCACGTAAAATAGGAACGAAAATACTTTATTCGTTAGTCAATTAGAATACTAACGAGTTCACACGTTTTAAGCAAAAGAAGGAAAAAAGTAGCAACGGTGCGTCTTCCTCCCTTCTACTGACGCGCCCCCAAGCAGACACGAGAAGGGAGGAACGAGACATTTTTGTCCTTCTCCAGGCAGACGGGAGACAGGTTCCGCCCTCCCGCCTCGTGTTATTTTGGTTTCGTTTTCGAGCATGTCGCGCGCGTTGTTTAATAATGTTGTTGAATTGATTGTGCTTCAGCGGCAGAGAAGGCCTCCTGTAATTTCGTCTCCCAGTCTAAACTTGCAGAACATTCGGTTGCATTGACGTTTTTACCACTATTTTTCTCAAACGAGCAAACGAAGCCGTTAGAAAATGCGAAGTTCCGGGCCAGCTCCAGCAGCGCTACGTACACTGGGCTAAGATGGCCGCCTCCGGATAGCGGAACGACGCGAAACAACGCGGACCACTCGGAACGATGTGTCAACGTTGACGACGTTATGGAAATCGCGGAAACTGCGTTCAAGACAGACAGGCAGGTTTTGCTGCCGGGTGCCTGGGAGCCATATGTGCTGAGTTCGGTTCTTTTTGCCGATGCCAAGTTCCAACCGGCAATGTGGTTCTGTATTCCTGCTTGTCAGCAACATAGCAGTAACATCGCGATAGCAGTGTTGTGCGTTGTGTACAGAAGACTGGAATTCTCGCCAATGTGAGCGTGTTCGTGTATCAGTGGTGAAACAACAAGATGAGATGATGTAACTGTCGCGCATTGATGCCGCCGTTCGGGCAGTGATCAGGGGGGGGGGGGGGGGGGGAGGGCAGTTGTCATTGGTTGACATTCCGATTTACATTCAAGAGTTTAAGACCGCTTGAGGGATAACGATGGAATCGATCGACCTGCGGATAGTCAGTTGTAACGCTGGTCTTGAACCGTAGCTCCTATCGTACAGTGTTACTGTGCTCTGCGATGCCCTGTTGTCTCCACCCCGAGAGCGATTGCGCTGTGGGGAAAGGACTGAACTGTATGGAAATATGAGGAAAAGTACGTATGTTTGTAGTATGAAATTTTAGCATTAAGGTGCAACCCCACCGTGCATAACGTTTTGGTCCTTTCTTGACGGTTTATAACTTTTTTTCTGCGTACCCTACAGTCATAAGGTTAATGTCAAATTAAAGAACTGTTTCCCAACTATACTTTAATGTCTCGACATTACAACTGTGTTTGGTTGTTAGTTTATTATTCACCTTTTATAGGCCCGTCTCTAATATCGAAAAGTAACTTCTCGCGTTATAACGTCCGAACGTCCACGATAATTTACGTAAACGGCCGGTCGGATATATTGAATTGAAAAAGTAAGAAACGAACTGTACAGATACTGTATATTTTAAAAATAAACAATAAAGTTTAAAATAGTATTATTTCAATGTGCCATAAAAACGGAATCACGTCAACTAATCAAAATTACGATACATTAAATTACGAATCATCTTTTCATATTAGATTTTCCAGAGCTTTCATATCGATATATTACACGCAAAAAAAATGTTATTAGATCTCTAACTTTTCCCGTTCAGCTACGGCAACTTGCAGTTTCTTAATATAAAATACAGATGAAGACACGTGTTCAAGAATGGTTTGATGTGCATTTGCCGTCGTATGCCGCTGGGAACGCCACGTGAAAGACAGAAAAAGCGCTAGATGTTAGGTTGCCAGATGCCTGGGGCCCTAAACTCGTCAAACACGAAGTTGGAGCCGAAAGCTAGCAGAGCGCGCCGATTGGACGTCGGCGACAAAAGCGCGAAATCATCGTCGTGATTATCCAATCGGTGCGCTGCGTCAACTTCGGCCTCAACTTTGTGTTTGACGAGTTTAGGGCCCCTGGATGCCCACAGTGAGCCAGCCAGAAATGTCAGAACAACAAGCATGAGTCTGCGGGTACACCACAGCTGCTTTTGCGCGCGTTCTACTGTGCGTCCGTACACATGCCTGGCGCGATTCAAATGAAATGGGCGCCATGAAAGCGACAACCTCGCTGGAGCTCTGCGCGTGTGGAGAATGAGGCGGCACGAGCCGTCTTTTGCACTGCTGCCTGCCTCCTCTGTCTTACACCGTGCCCACGGGTCGACGAGTCATCTGCCGGCGCCGATTGAAACCATAGTGAGAGAGAGAAAGAGAGAGAGTGAAAAGCGAACTTTATCAGCACGTCGCGAGGAGCGTGCTGTCCTCACCTGAAGAGTATTATCTTACACCGTGAACCCAGGTTGCTGGGTTCTGCAGCGCGAGCTTTCGCTCCACGTGCTCCAGGCCGGTGTGCGCTAGCCCTTTTCGGCTACCGATCCCCCGACGTCGTTATGCTTGATCACCGTCAAACGTAACGTGATAAGGCACTTGCGACTGCTAACAATCGAGCGAGTTAAAACCTCTTGGGATCTCTTACGACGAGAGGACACACTTGCGCTCTCTATCCGGTTACCCTGAAACGCTTGTGATTTCCGTAAATTTCAAACTTTCTTCGCGCCTCATCCACTCTTTATTGGATTGAAATTTTTTTGACACTGTTATAAGTGGTAATTTCTCATTAATGGTACGTAAATTTGATTTCGCAAATACTTCCCAAACATTCGCTCTAGGGGAATGAGGTTCCAGGGTCGCCTCATGAACGGCGCCATCGTCCTGGTGTGTTCTCTAGGCGTGAGAGGTCACAAGAACTCGACCGCAAGCAAACGCAAGTGTGCGAACCGGACTTTAGAAAGAAGGCGCTCAGCTGTCACGCGTTACGTGACAGTCTTAGGCCCACCCTTTCATCTTCGCGAAGTGCTGTTCCATCACTCAAGGAGGCTTCCCCTCCCAAGTACGGTATGGGGCTGCTCCTGGCTCCAACGAGACTTTTGAAGCGCGGACATCTAAGACACGTGAGTAATCTGACACGGCAAGTCCAAAGGAAAACATGCTGCTCCTCCGCAAAAGGCTGCGAGCAATCGAACACAGACGGGCAAAACAGGCGCGAGCGTGTCTCTCTTTCCCTGTGCTCCCTTGATCGTGACAGCCGGCAAGGCTGAGGAGAAGACGGAAAGAGGAAAGTGTTGGCGCGAGTTTTTCGTCTGAACTCCGACGCCTATCGACATTGATCCCGCCATGGCCCGTCGCGCGAATGCTCTCTGAGTGACGAAGTCGGGTGTATATACCTGAAGAACGACAGCAGTGGCAGGGAAGTTGGGCTTTAGATCGTAGATCAGAAGGTTCAGTTTTTTTGTGTGTGTTTTGTTTTTGTGCACTTTTGGCTTCACGCCGAACACTCTCGTTCTTTCGACACTACCGTGTCAAGGTGGTTCTATATTATATCGTAATTTATACTTCATGCTTTTGTTTTTGCTTTGACAGTGTGTCTTACGTGACTAAGACGGAACTGGCGTCTTCTCTCGAAGCGGGTCTCTTGGCGGGTGTTCAGCTCTCACTTTGATGCCTTTGTGGATTGATCTCGAGTTGATAATATGCACTAAGTGACAACGGACTCAAGTAGACCCACACACGACATACGCACCGATATTTACTGCACTGTAAAAGAAACCGTAAGTCAACAGCCTTTTTCAAAACTGGAAAGCGCTTTGATAGGCGCGCACAGGCAAAACGCCGTAGTGGCAACATGACGGCACGAGTCAGTAAATGTACGGCTGCACATATTTCTTAGTTCAGGTCTGTGTTCCCCTTTCTTTCAAGTAAAAACACATAACACACGCCACTTTGCTCTAGGGACAGTTTTCTTGTTGGCAAATGTCTCATATTACGTGCCACTCGTGCCATGCGAAGATCTCTTTAAGCGGCGGAGGGAGACCCACCTGAAAGCCGGCGCACACAGCTCGCGGACGAAGACAAGCGAGCTATGCGAGCGAGAGGAGCGATGGGAGCGACCGTCCGTCACGTGATGTTTACTTGCTGCGCCCGGTCCGTACGCTTGCTCGCGCGTGAATCAGAATCGTGAACCACCACAGGCGGTGAGGGCGGCAGCTCTCTTCGTTGTCGCCGCGATCACCTGTCACCATTCAACCGCACTAAAACGGTAAGCTAACTCATTTTCGCATGCGCCTTACGATATAACCGAAGTGCAGAAGGAATGAAAATAGCGCAGGCTGAATCAGAAAACGGGCCAAATTTGTTGCTTTAGCTTCCCGACTCAGTTGAACGAGGGAAACGTATCTACGCATCAGACTCGCTCCATGGACGTGTGCAGATACAGGGCTCATTGCCATGGGAGTTCGATTTGCTCTGGGCTCTCCCAAAATCTTACTGTTCGTACCCTTTTTTGCTTTCAAGCGCCGTCACCCTTTCGCTTTCGGGTGCGGTAAGAACCGGAGAAATCACATTTTAACATGAAACACTGGGCCGCGCTCGTTGAATGATTACAAAGAGCGCTGTCGCGTACTGAGAGCCTGTCGTGTTTTCTCTAGTTTATACTAGTGATGGGACGAATCTTTATCCGAATCGAGATTTGGAGTCGAACCTGAAGATTCGGAAAGATTCGGAAGAGTAGCCGAATCTCAAGCGATTCGGAAAAGTTCGGAAAGATTCGGAGCGTTGCCATGGTTGCGAGATCACGTTGATGGGTGTTTCAACTTTTCGTGGTATTAAATTCACTAAATTCTACAAAGTGCACAAAATAATGTTGTATTATAATATCATAGTATTAAATGGAATTTTCCGCTTTGTTTATATTATTTTGGATGTTTGTCGAGAACGGTATCGCGGGAAGATTGGTTTCGGTTCCGGATTACGACCAAAATAGGCATGCTTGATGCACGTGGAAATACAAGCGCATGTTTTCATCGCCGCAAGAGGTCGATGCCGTACGTGCTGTTCGGTAGAGACACATTTCACGCCCATAATTACGGTCATAGTGGCACACACCACACAATTGAGTACGTTCGATTCGATTATCTTCAACGTGTGTCCACTGAGGTATTGTTATCGGACCACGGGAAACATTCTGAAACTCCTTGCGCCTTACTACAATCTCCTGTACTACATTCGTACCTTTCTGGTCAATGATATCCGATTTCGTTAGTGTTCGTTTCCGAACGATAAAGTTGCGTTGGGCACCCCTGTGTTGTGTTTCTTTTTCATCAAATGCAACGCGTAACGTTTCACGTCCGACTTGCTGCCGAGAACGGAGAAACGACGTGCGAATTAGCGACGTTTTTATTCGCCACCGGTGCCGGTCCCGGTACGCGGACGAGGTTGTGACGAGCAGCATTCATCTCGCTCTCGCGCCTTACAGGTATACAGACATACGCAGCTCTAGGAAGGAGACGAATCATTTCCTTGCTTGAATATATTTATTGTGCGTTGCGCCACGTTATGTGACGCAACGCACAATAAATATACCGAAACCGCACAGAAACCGAGACCGTGCATCCGCTAGGCCTACATCAATCACACCGATCAGCTCAGCTGGACCTGGGCGCATGCCAGGGTTTAAAATGACAGTACAGTACATACTATACGTTCAAAAAAACTGGACGAAATCTGGTTATATGCAGTAACAGTGCATAAAAAAAGCACAATTAACCGCATTCGCGAAGTTTACGACCAGGCTCACGCTGCCGTCCACAACCTCCGAATCTGCCGAATATTCGTAGCGGGAAGTTCGGAAATGTCCGCATCCGTCCGAATTCGAATCTCCGATGATTCGTCCCATCACTAGTTTATACGCTGATGTTTAGGAAAATTGCTGGATCGCACATCTCCGCTTGATCGCTGCAGCTCGAGTGCGGAGACCAGGCAGCTATCTTGCATATTGAGAAATCGCGTTTTTGGAGCGTTGCAAAGGCTGGCGGCAGCGTGCTGCCGCCAGCCTTTGCTTTCTACTCGTTCGTCGTCATTCACCGAAAAACTCATTTAAAACCCTATGTAAGACGTGAGGCTTGCCGTTGAGAACACGTGAAAAGTTTTACAGAAGCGCAGTGCCGCAACAAAAAGGAAGAACTCGTCAAAACCAAGTTTCGCCAGTCTCGCGGCATGGTCAAAGCTTCCTTCGCACGCCGAAGCGCTGCGTCTCTGTGTCTTCGCACGCTTGGATGACGATCAAGAATCGACACCGTGTGGGTATGTTTTGCTAGTGCAATGTGCGTGAAGCCGTATGTGCTTCTGGAGCAGCGTTTTACTTTACTCTGACAACTGTAGTTGTAACTAAGTGGCGACAGAAGAGGGGGAAAAGGTATGTACGTCTTTTTTTCGTCGTTAGACGGTTTACAGAATTCCGCGCAACACAGCTCCTCATCACTGATCAGCAGTGGCTCATTATCAACCTACCTAATTTCACTTGACTTCTGAGCGCGACTCGCCATACGTTGTGATTGGTCAACAGATTGCACCGACCACATGGGCCGCGATTCAAACATTTTCATTTTCGCAGTCTTGTAATTTGCCTTCGAAAACCCTCATTGCTCCACAGTGTTGCTCTATTTGTGCTGCTATGTGATCTATTAAAGTAGGTTTGGAACGAGCCATGGTTTATAGTGCACAGGAGCAACCGTATACGGATTGCTTTCCCCCATTTATCGATAGAAACTCTCCTGAACATCTGGACGATCCAGAACTCCGTGGCCGACATATGATGCAGAGACATCTATGCGCGACACACCTTCAAAACTTGCCGCGGCGCCGGTTCTTGATCGGTATCCAAGCTTGCGAAGGCACACAAACTCAGCGCTTCGGCATGCCAAGGAAGCTTTGATCACGCCGCAAGGCCGGTGAAACTTGCTTTCGACCAGTTGTACCTTTTTTCTGCGGCACTGGGCTTCCATAAAAATTTACACGTGTTCTCAACAGCAAGTATCACAGCTTACACAGGGTTTTAAAGAAATTCTTCGACGAATGACAACGAGCGAGTAGAAAACGTGTCTTCAGCACGCTGCCGCCATCCTCCACAATGCTCCAAAAGCATGTTTTTCGACATGCAAGATGGCCGTCCGGCGGCCGCACTCGCGGAGTGGGGATGCGCGATTGATCAATTGTCATATTGTTCAGTGAGTTAATATATAAAAAAAAGTTATTGTCTATGGCAGTTTGTTTCAAGGTAGGCCACTGATCTGCACTAGAGGGCTGGATGGCGCATTGAGTAAACAGGTATGAAGCCACCGGAAGTAAGCGGCTTGTCCCGGAAGTGAGCGCTTGACAGGCCTTTCACTCTTACGAGCGGTGGTCCCAACAGATTCCAAGGCGCTTGATTTGCTTTTGTTACATCAAGAGAGCCTGCTTGTTGCACAAAAACAGTTCATGCAGGCCCGAGAAGTCTCCTTGAAAGCCATTTGATGTGTGAGAATTTCGAGATTCTAGTTGAATTAAGTGTACATGCCCCAAGTTCAAATGCCTGATTCTCAAGATTGATTACTAAAAGGGATTATTGAAACCCACGTGAAAATGGAAAGAATCGTGAACCAAAACTTTAAATAAATGCACTGTAAGACCCAGCAAACACTCGACTTCCGGGTCAAGCATCGGACTTCCGGTGGCTTCAATTGCGCCCGACTGGAAGCGAGTGTAAGCGCCTTCCAGCTCCCTATGGTAGAGATCAGTGAGATAGGCTTACCGGAAGAACGACGACCGTGCGTGCATAACATACCACGGAATGGCACCACCGACGTGATTAGATGCTAGAGAGCCTGAAGTAAGAGCGCGTTCAACTCAAACCACGGAGAGCGTTTGCAAATTATTGGCGGCGTTAGAGGTGGCGAATTATACACTTTTTCGCGTGTAAAAAATGTCATGCTATCGGAAAATAAACGGTGTCTATAGAAAAGTGTTATTTTATTCTTCGCTTAAAATCTTCAAGCACCTGTTTATAACCGGATATTAGTTGAAAAACCACCCGTAGCCCCATAGACCCCCAGCAAAATTTTACAATTTAATGGCACCCTTAAAAACATGCCCCGATCTAGCAGTTGGACACACTCTTGAGGCTCTCTGTTAGATGCTGGCTGGAAGCAGACGACGACATGCCACCTGCTTTTGCCGCTATGATTTATTAAATACTTTCAGCAGATATGATGTGTTACCGCTCGATCATAAATATGACTGAGGCTCACAAACCACTTCAGTCCCACGGTGAGCTTCCACAGACGAAAAAAATTTTGTTCTTTCATGAAATTGAGGAACCCCGAGTTACTCGCTTATATTTCCCTACGTAAACGTCACTATTAAAATATGTGCTCGAGCAAAAAATGGCCACTTTCCGAGAAGAGTGTCCAACCCTTAGTTTCCCTTTATAGTAGCGTCTCATTGGCTGGAACGATTATTGATGCCTTGCATGGGAGGAAAAAAGGTGTCAATCATTGTTCCTGTGGCACCAATTACTTGAGGAACACTCGTATGAATCTTCCTTCCATTATTTTCATTTTAGGGGAAATGCATGTTGTGACATGTGTGGTTCATTCGCTATGTTAAAATAGTTTTGTTGGTTTGCAGTTGTCGAAGATTGGACTGATTTAGTAATTGCATTGAGATTTAAAGCTGTTTTAAGTTTTTTACTTTCTATCCCCTTTCATTGCAACACTTCCAACAACAATCTTTTTGCTGCAAAAAACTTTCTGTGTTATAATTGCACTTAAAACAGCTTTTATGACACTTTGAGCAACTGCAGGGTTTTCTGTAGTACTTGCATCGCTTTTTACAAGGTGATAAACCAGAATCGCCTTCTCCAAAAGCTCAAATGGGAAGCGAACGCTACCACAGCCATGATGAAGCTCTCACACATCGTTTTGCTGCAAATTATACTTCTGAGCATCGCCAGCAATGACAAGGCCCATATGCTGTACGGACCACGGGACGCCACTGAACCGATCGTTTTCGAGCCAACCACGGGAAAACAGTGGCTCCTGGAACCCATCTTGGTGGACTTCAAAATGGGAGCATAAGGAGCCTGCCAACACTGGTCTTCAGCTACGATGCCTCTACAAAAGCCGCTATCCCACTCTAGTCATTCGAGGCACGCTACCCCAGCCATAATGAAGCGCTCGGACATCTTTTTGCTGCAGGTTCGTTATTGGAATACTTCATCTTGCCGTCGTTCAAGCAACTATTGTCTACTAGTGGCATCGTGCCCCAGTGATTGGTTGTGCCTTTTTCTTTGCTTGTGCTCTTGGTTTCTAAACGTCATGTCCACAAGTTTGCAGTGTGAAATAAATTAAATGAATTGCTTGCTACAAAAGCCATGTTTTTGCTACAAAAACTGCTACAAGCAGTTCTTTTGTAAGTTTCACCCCTGATGATTACATTTTGTCTGTTAATGCATGGAAATATTAGCCACTTCTGCTTTTTTGCCTTTGAAACATTTTCACATAATGATATGTTTTGAAGTTGAACTATCTTTGTTTACTTTTAGAATACAACACTCATTTCCACTGTTGAACTCGAAGAGCTTCCTGGAACTCCCGTCTGCATCGCACTGGGCAAGCCTTTGTGCATCTTTTGGCATGCAGGATACAGCACTACTTTATTTCAATTGTAGGCTACTCTGTAAGCTAAGATTTGTACTTGGAGTGTGGTTCGGTACAAGGAAAATAGTTTTTCTTCATATGTTCACAAATCTGGGTCCCTCCATTTTAAATTGTATATAAGTGGCTCAGATAAGAAAGACTGTAAATAACTTGATTTTCGAAAAACCAGAAAAAAAAAGACGGAAGTGACACATTATTTTTAAGTTCCCAGTTCACTATTTGCTTCTCTGGCTTATTTCTGTGGAACGTACTACACAACAAGTAATCACCTGGTGCCACCTACTTTATGTGAATGCTGTGGATGCTTGCTTTTTTTCCATTGGTTGAAAGTAATCAAGATCCTTTTTAACGAAGAGATGAACTGGATGAGGAAGCAGTTGTCGTTATCACGAGCCAAAATCTCACCAGCTTCCACACATCCTTGTGATTCTATCCTGATGGCCTGCAGTTATCTGATCTATTGAACTCTGTCATGCAACCGCATCTGGCAACTGTACTGCCAAATGTTCACACGACACCGAGGGCTGTCTTTGATATAGGGATTTGCTTGACCTGCATAGGCTATGCAAAAGCGGATCATATATTGTTCCCACCACACAATGCACCTTAAGGTACCTCCTTCTTCCAATACTTTTTTTGCTCCCCTTCTCTAGTCAATACACATTCTGATATCCACGTGGGGTAGGTGGTGCCATATGATTTAAGTTGTCTTCTATGTTTTGTGTTTTATTTTTAATTCCTGGTAGCAAACCTCCACTGAAAGTTATCCTTTTGTTTGTCGAGTCACTTCTATTCGTACCCGTCTTTCTATGCTTCCTTTGCGACGTATCAACAAGCAAAACATCAGCTTCAGTCACCATGGATTTTTGTCCTAATTATATTGACGAGTGGAATCACTTGTGGCTCTGTTTTGGTTGTTGTAGCACCATAAAAATCCACACGGTGTTTCATAGGAGTTACTTCAGCTGGAGAAATTATTTGGCATTCAACTGGTTCTAGACTTTTCAGGAATGAAAAAAATGAAGTCTAAGTATGTCACTGAAGCCATTACATGTTACTATAAAACTGCCAAATTTATTTATCAAAGACGCATTAGTTTCACACAAAAATCCTATTTAGTTGCGGGATCCTCGGATCCACCTATTCAGAGAGCCAGCCATGTTTGCCGGCGTCGGTGACGAAATCTGCCTTGTCCCTTTAGTGTCCCTGGTCAGTCCCAAGCGGCGAGACGGTGCCACTCGTAGATCTCTTGTATGCACTTCCAGGCATAGATCAGAAGGCACTTAGGCGTCCTTCGCCCCAACGTGCTCCTTTACCCCACTTTTCCCTCCCAAGTTTTGGGCAGTTGCAATATCTGGCACAGCTTGCTCCTTTGAATTTAACGTCACTTTTGGAGGGAGAGGGCACTCCTTTTGAATTTAACGTCACTTTTGGAGGGAGAGGGCAGAGGAAGAAACAGGTACAGAGCCTGAGTAACTGACATGCTTGGCGTGGCAAACGTGGATAGAGAACAACGAAAGAGAGAGTGTTGAACGTCTCAATCAGAGTCACGTGGATCATGGAACAGCCGCCGTCGCCACGGTAGGAGTTGTGTCAAGGTATCCTGGTCACCAAATGAAAACCACGAACATTCAAAAAAATTTTTTAGATGATTGGAGTTTTAAATTTTCTGAAATGTTTTGTGTATGTCCAATAACTTACGGTGCTGTCATGTAACAAATGCTCTAACTTGCCTAATTTCTGCTTCCATGCCTCTTTCAAGTAATTTCATTTGGGTTTACAGATTTCTTAAATCACACTGACCCCTGCAGTGAACTTGCGTGTAACTCATAGTTTGCAGATATTGGGAGGTTTAGTTTGTCATCGCATTCTATTCATAACCTAACCACATTCCACATTTTTCGTTTTTCTTTGTTTTCCAGGTTCTGCAGTTGTTCATATGGACTTGATTGCTCTCGAAGTTATGAAGATTGCCTTCCACATGAAAGCTGGCGGGGACCCACTAATTAATTCTCAAGAATAAAGGTATGCACGTGTTTCACTCCCTACTGCATCTTGTGTGCACTTCCTCGAAATTTCTTACTGACACGGTGTTCAAGCACCTGTTTATCTCTGGGAGGTGCACTTGGCAGTAACATCTGAATTTAACTTGTGACAGCAGGCTTGAAGAAACTCATTGAATGTGGCAACTCCATCTTCGAAGGCATCTTTCAAACCTTCCTTGCTAAGATGGTTTCGTAGCATAAGTCACAAGTTGGTTTCACTGTCTAGCGCCTGCCAGAATTAAGCTGAGGTTTCTGCACTGCACTTATGTGTAACTCATAGTTTGCAGAAATCGGGAGGTTTATTCTGTCATCGCATTCTGTTCAGAACCTAATCACATTCCACATTTTTTTTGTTTTGTTTTCCAGGTTCTGTAGTTGTCCATATGACCTTGATTGCTCAGGAAGTTAGAGATTGCTTTCCACATGAAAGGTGGACGAGGCCCACTAATTATTTTATGAATAAAGGTATGAACATGTTTTACTTCGTACTGCATCTTATGTGCACTTGCTTGAAATTTCTTACTAACACGGTGATTAATTATCTCTGGAAGGCACAGTTGGCTAAACTTCTGAAATTAACTCGTGACAACAGGCTTGAAGAAACTCATTGGACGCGGAAATTTCGTCTTCAAAGGCATTCTTCGAACTTCGCTTGTTAAAGTGGTTTCGTATTATAAGTCACAAGTTGGTTTCACAGTCTAGTGCCCGCCAGAGTTAAAGGGGTCATGAAACGCTTTTCAAGCTTTTTCCTGTTTAGCTTTCCTCTTCAACTCATAAATCGCACATTCCACCAAACAGTTCAAGAAGACGAAAAGGGGGGAGGCCCCTCTTGCTCGGAATCTGGTGTGTGTACCCGGACAGAGCCATTGTCCCCCTAGAAGATTAGCCCGTCACTCAAAATTCAGACAAAAATTGCTTTCCCAAACCCGTTCACCCCGAAGCTGACAGTGCTGTGGAAGCTACGTGCACGTTGGGCCAGCCACACTTGCCACGTGATCACGCTCCTTCGCGCATACCCACGCGCAGAGAATGAGGTCAGGTGATGAAAGGGAGGCGGCTGATTGGTCCGGCGAGCGCGTAGCTTCCACCACAATGTCAGCTTAGGGGTGAAGGGAATAAGTGAGGTCCGGTTTCGTGTGACGTGCGTTTGGACCCGATGATGCGCTTTTGGGACCACGGATGTATCACAGTGAAAAGGCAGAGAGCTTACGAAGGGGAGGAGGTACGAAATAGTCCGCTGTGTTTTCAAATCTTTGCACTGAAAGTCAGGCTTTTGACTTTCTACCTTTTTTTCTTTTCGCCCACTGAACGATGTGCTATTAGTAAAATCCCAATCTAAAATGATTTATTCCTACCCAAAATTCTTTTCATGGGCCCTTTAAGATGAGGCTCCTGCAATGCGTTTACATGTAACACATAGTCTGAGAAATTGGGAGGTTTCTTTTGTCATCGCATTCTGTTCATAACCTAATCACATTCCACATTTTTTTTTTGTTTTTCAGGTTCTGTAGTTCTCCATGTGAACTTGATTGCTTTGGAAGTTATATTGCCTTCCACATGAAAGCTGGACGTGGCCCACTAATTATTTCTCAAGAATAAAGGTATGAACATGTTTTACTTCGTACTGCGTCTTACGTGCACTTGCTTGAAATTTCTTAATAGCACGTAGTCTTGTGCGAATAGGCAGATTTTGAGTTCAAAGCGAATAGAGGTTTTGACTGAATATTTTCGATTTGAATATCGAATAGTTTTTCCACGCTTTTTACTATCATTGCATAATGCTTACACGAAAACCCAGCTAAACTCGTGAAGGTTGTGCCACTTGTTCATTTATAAGCCAAGTATATTCTTTCTATATTTATGAACTGTGACCCCAGAAGTTCTGATGTCTTGGGATGGCAAGTAAACGATGGATTTGACATGAAATGAATCCTATAGAGATGGCCAACTATACACAATTCAGTGAATTTACAAATCTTGCTATATAAAATATTCTTTATTTAATCTCAAGTTAAAAAGCAAAGAATCGCACATGATGAATGCAGGTTGTAAGGACATTTCTGCCTAGCGTATACTCTTGCAGAACAGTCACTTCAATTTTGAAACCTTTACTACAATGTAGATATACACATTCACACAATTTACATTTATTTTCAAATACAACCAGCACGCGTGCACCATCCCGCTTTTAAAGTATGTTTTTTTTTCTTTTTTTTTTTGTGAGCACGCAACTGCAATATTTCTACTTTCCCAAGTGTTTATCGCGGAGGGTTACCCTGTAGAGTGCGCTTCTTACCGAGCACCGATGTAATGCCGAAAAGCAACACCCGCATAGCTCGCTTTCGTGGGTATTGCTTATCCGCAGTGCACCAGTGCTCGGTAAGAAGCGCACTCAACGGGACTAGCCCGCCGCAACCAACACTTCGAAAAACACGAATAGTGCAGTTCTCAAAGCGAATACAGACTAGTGTATTATTCGAAACTACTGTTCGAAATTCCGAATATTCGCACAACCCTACTAACACGGTGTTTAATTATCTCTGGGAGGCACAGTTGGCAGTAACTTCTGAAATTAACTCGTGACAACAGGCTTGAAGTAACTCATTGGACGCGGCAATTCTGTCTTCAAAGGCATTTTTCGAACTTCCCTTATTAAAATGGTTTCGTATCATAAGTCACATATTGGTTTCACTGTTTAGTGCGCGCCAGAGTTAAGCTGAGGCTCCTTCACTGAGCCTACATGTAACTCATAGTTTGCAGATATCGGGAGGTTTATTCTGTCATCACATTCTGTTTATAGCCTAACAACATTCGACATTTTTTTTGTTTTGTTTTCCAGGTTCTGTAATTCTTCATATGGACTTGATTGCTCTGGAAATTAGAGAATGCCTTCCACATGAAAGCTCGACATGGCCCACTAAATTATTTCTTAAGAATAAAGGTATGAACATGTTTTACTTAATACGGTATCTTTTGTGCACTTCCATGAACTTTCTAACACAGTGTTTAAGCAGCTGTTAATCTCTGGGATGCGCAGCTGGCATTAACTCCTGAAAGTAACTTGGGCCCACAGCCTAACCACAACCCATGGCACTAGATATTTAATTTGAATTGTTCCCGCATCAAACATTAGTTTGCGTGTTGTCTGTAGCTTGCGGTGGCAGAAAGCTGTAACTCTGAATCACTGAGCTGCACGTCACGCGTGATGACGGGAATCGTTCCGACATTAAAAACTAGCTGGCATGTTGTCCGCACCTTGCAGCAATGGCCAGAGCCTGTTGAACTGCTAG
Organism: Ixodes persulcatus; assembly: GCA_013358835.2. Classification (NCBI taxonomy): domain Eukaryota; kingdom Metazoa; phylum Arthropoda; class Arachnida; order Ixodida; family Ixodidae; genus Ixodes; species Ixodes persulcatus. The sequence continues at coordinate 18,589 of JABSTQ010006137.1, forward strand.
CTGCAGTGATTTAACAAAACGGACATCTCAGTGAACAATAAATATAGCAGTAAAATGCTATATTGTTCACTGAGACGTCCGTATTGTTAAGTCACTGCAGTTAGCGGTTCAACAGGCTCTGGCCGTCGCTGCAAGGTGTGGACAACATGCCAGATATTTTTTTATGTAGGAATGATTCCTGTCGTCGTGCCTCACGTGCAGCTCAGTCATCAAGAGTTTCGGGTTTCTGCCGTCGCCAGTTACGGACAACACTCCAGCTAATTTTTTATGCCGGAACAATTCCCGTGTCTGTGCATAACGTGCAGTACAGTGACTGAGAGTTACGGTTTTCTGCCATGCTTCTACGGGTCAAGTTACGGGCAAAAACCGTAGGGCCTCATTACTGTCATGCACGTAATACCTAGTTAATGCTGTGACCGTGATGCAAGACAACGGTAATTGTACCGGCATCAAAAATTGACTAACAATTTCTAGTAATTTGACGGGATTTTTTTTACAGTGCGGATTGTCAAGTTTACCATTGTTGTTAGGTAACATATGTCTAAAGTACAGCATTTGTGAAATGTTATTGGATGTTTAGTCACTAGTTATCGTTATTATCACGTTTTATGTCCATGTTGTTCAGTTCCGATGTATCTATCGAGTGTTCATACTGTTTCCGCATGAAATGCCCCCGCTGTCCGATCAAATTTGTTGTGATAATTTTCCCAACTTGTGATAATTTGTTTGGTTTTACTAAAAGGGATAAATGTATATTCATATATCCACCTTATCCTTCAAACTTCATAGAATGCAATATTCTTCAGAGAGCCTTCCATAAAATTGTAGTTTCTTCATTGCTGTACCAAAACATTCCCAAAGTGCTTTTAATAAACAAAGACGCTTCCGAGCGCGTTCGAGTATTCCAGACAAACCTTTTTCTGGAACTCCTGGGAGTCAGCTCTGCAGTCGAGCACCACCCCTCAACGCGGTAATAAATGAAAAAAGCTCCTGGAAGCGAGATCTAGAATTTGGGTTGAAATGAAGATCGGAGGCGTGCCAAAGTCTTGAGCGACGTCGGCGCGTGGCTCAAAATAGAATATTAAGAGGCCGAACAGTTGGAAGAGCCGCGTTCCATCCACCACGCATCATCTCCAACCGCTTTGGACGACCCAAAAATATTTAATGGGCAAACTTTCCACTCTCTCAGTCTCACCTTTTTTTATTATATTTTAGTTTAAGTGATAAATAGAAGCGGGTGCTGAGTCCAAACAGTTTTTTGCGGTTGTTGCCGAGAAATCAGTCTAAATCTTGAAAGGTTATCCTCAATTCAAGGATGGCCTTTTCTGTTACTTTTTTTTTTTGCTTTGAAATTGCTGTGGGCTTCCAGCTGCACGACCCCTCTTTGCATGCGAGCCCCACATCTTGTTATTATCTTGACCTACTTGAGCAATTTGTGGGGTTCGATCGTTCGGCAGTATATAAACCTCTAATGTTTGCATGGAATCTGAAATCCAATGTTTCCTGAAATCTGATAAGGTGAATTCGAAACGCATTTAAATTTTACCGAGTTTTAGGTACCCGGTTTCTCAACTCCCATACGATCAGTCCGCAGGCTCGTGACTGCCGCAACTCCGCCTTAGGTTCGATCACAAAAGTGTAGCTCGCTGGTAGAAAGAAGATAAAGAGGCTTCACGTACGAGCGAAATGAAATTCGACCGTGTACTTGGGAAGCTCGCGTTAAAAGAAACATAATGAAAACCTCATAAAAAAAAGATATTTGAACGGTCGTTCATTTAAATTCGGCGTACAAATATGTGGGCACCAAACCCTCTCGGGTTTTTATTTTTTGTAAGCTAATGATATGTTCTCACTTTTTAATGATTCAATATACTAACTTTATCATCACTGAGTCCTCAGTCCTGGAACGAATTTCGAGCCATCATTTTGACTCCTCTGCGTCTACCTGGCGCTATGCCCACTGTGCCTGGTAAAACAGCAGAATGTCAAACTTGTCAGTTGCTAACGATGCTATGCAACGCCTTCACCAGAAAACCGCAAATACAACTGCTTTTTAGTGGCGTTGTTCTACCGTGAAATTGTCAAAAAACGTAGGCTAAGACAGAACAGAAATATGATCCAGAAGAAGATTCCAAACTTGAACATTTTAGGCTGGAAGACAAGTACGTAACAAGACATGTTTCTCTATTCGTCCGCAAGCGCTAAGCGATATCGAAAAATTCGCATGTGTATATAAGAGGTTGGCTCAAGTAACGTTCAGCTGCAGATGTCTTTGTATATTTTTTATATTACACGGACCTCTCTCAACTCTGTGAATACTTGGCACCCCTAATTCGCACAAATCCGATATACATCGAGTATTTCAAGACTCTTCAAACTATGCTCTGCAAATAATAATAATAATTGTGTGGTATACAGCCGGAAATAAGTCAGCTCCAATGGGCATCTGGTGTCTCAGCTGTAGAAGAAGAATTTAGCCGGTGCAGTACAACCGCTAGCCCCAAGTCTTTAGCGTGCACCACACAGTAGTGATACACCCGCATGCCTGTACGATGCTCATTCAAATCGAAACAGGCAGGGATGGCGACTGAACACAGGATCCCTAAGTTCTGCAGCGCGAGCTTTTGCTCAACGTGCTCCGAGCTGGTTTGCGCTAGCCCATTCGCACGCCGATACCGCTTTTTTTGAAAGGGGAATCGCACGCTTGGGAAATGAAAAAAAAGGACAGACCCCACACCAATAGTTGCAAAAGTTGCCGCAACACGGCGCCACCCGTCTTATGAAGCTTTAGCGCTTAAGGCTTATCGTGAAAGGAAATACCATCGTTGCTTCTTTTACAAATCAACATACTTTAATTAACGGAAGTAAGAAACATCTCCCTAGATAAAAAAATATGTTTATATATATATATATATATGTTGGAGCAGTAAAGTCTCCTGAGTGTCTACCTGGGGCTATGGCCACTATGCCTGGCAAAACAGCGGAATTTCAGACTTGTCATTTACTAACGATGCTGTGCAACGCCTTACCAGAAAACCGCGAATACAACAACTGCGTTATAGTGGCGTTGCTCTACCGTGAAATTGTCAAAAAGTGCACGTTAAGACAGAAACAAAAATACGATCCATATATCGATTCCAATCTTCAAGATTTTAGGCTGGAAGACAAATACGTAACAGGTATTTATTTATTCGTTCTCAAGCGCTAAGTGTATAATTCGTTTATTTTGTGCTTTAGTTAGTTCACGGCTTGAACTTGCCTCAGTGGGTTGGAATTATCTAACACGTACACAGACTTTAAGCATTGAATCGGCGCAAAAAGGAATACGTGTTTTATACGACAGACACTTCCAGCGTCGCTTTTATTAGGATTATAAATTTCTTCTTAATAGTGTTTTACTTAGGTCTTTGCCAAATAAAAAATTCTAACGTGATTCCACTTTTTTTTTTTTTTTTTGAACAGGGTGGGAATGGTTGGATTGATGCTAAACAACTTTTAAATTTTGTCGATTTTGATATTCCTTGTCACGTTACCCGAATTTTACCGTCTTTTACGTTCAATTCATATGTAAACTCTCTCCACTGTCTCGTATGCAGATTTCATTTAATAGAATCACATCGTCTAGCTTGAACATTTTCACGGATAACCGAGTTTTTCGCCGGGACTTGGAGAGTTTAGTTGAAAGTTGAAACTGCAGTATATTTTGTGTGAAGTTTGCCAACAATTTGTAGCCATGTAAATTTGTACATTTGATGGTGCGCGTGTGCTGTGTTTCTTCTTTTTATCTACTAGTGTGCGCCAATGTGAGGACCCGCGTGGTTGTTTGGGGGAACATAAAATAAACAATATTCTTATTTTTAATAATATTATTATTATAAAATTTGAGTAAAGAAAGCTCAAACTTTATTACATTTATTGATTGACGAAGAGCGTGTTGGTGCGGGTTATGACTGAAGAAAGAAGAAACATTTAAGACAAGTACAACACAAACATACCTTGTTTTACTTGTTTATTCTTCCTTAAAACCTGGCTTAGTTATAGTGATTGAGTGACTTGAGACTTGGATCAATTGCAGTTGATTTTTAAAACTGCGGTGCTCACTAGGCATATTGATGTCAGTTTTATTCGTAATGAAAGCGCTAACATGTTATCATTCAATAAATCTGTATCTGGACCAGTATATTGAATAAGGACGACTCTGTGTAGTATAGTTCTTCGCTGAAGAACTGGACAGTTTATCAGCAATCACAGCATGTATCAGTGTCTCAAAATATCCCGAAAGTAATTAGAGCACACCTGGTATCTGTATTATTCGTTGTGAAGGACTATATGCTGTAAATAAATAGATCTGTAGAATTGCATCACCATTGGTAACTTAATTACATATTTCAGCACAAGTAACTGTCTATGCAACTGAGACACTTTTGTGATTGGTTTTTACACCACTCTGATAGCGAGTTACGAGTGCAACTTCGGCTTTAGTAAGAGCCTGGGCCGCCTTTGACGATTAAGAGTTTGACTGCTGTGATAAATCATAAAATACCTAGGCCGTAAGAAAACACAAGCGTGTAAACGGGACTTTAGACGTAAGAATCTGGAGTCAGTGAGTTCTAGGACGGAAGAAAAATCAAGGTACTACCACATCTTCACTCCAGGAAGTGTTGTGCGAGGTACGTACGGTCAACCTGTTTGAAAAAAGATGATGGGATTCGTTTCTTTCACAAGTATTCTGGTGCACACTTTAACTGTCTCAGTTACCTACATGAGTGATTGCACAGGTTCGCTGAATTCGGACTCTTTTTGGCACACTTATAAACGATTCGCGAGGGCTCAACACCGGACTACGTAGCTGCATGGAGGTCAAAGTCGCTTTCCTCGGCTTCTCCGTACAAAAACTTATGGGGAACATTTGTTGGCACTGCTCAACATTTAAGATGGACGACCGCTTTGTTCTCTTGTGCCTTTCAAAAAAGTGCAGACATGTCCCTGTAATATGCGTCGTTGTCCCCTGTTAAGAATGGAACCTTCGGCAACCTTTTCCGAGTTTCAACGCTGCGGAAACGACTCCCGAAACGAGTCCCGACGTGTCAGGACTGCCGGCCACCTGTCGAAGCCTGCCCAAAACGAGTCTCAACGCGTCCGTGACGTCAACGGGACGTGTGTGTGTGTGCGTGTGGGTTCGTGCGCTCCGGAAGGGGAGAGAGGCCTGGCCTAACTGCGGAGAACCATGGCTATGACTCATTTCTGGCTACGACGCGGCGGACTTTTCTGCTACGCACTCGGCGGTCGCACCTGCTGCCCTGGCGGAGAGTGAGGGAGAAAACGGACCCTATATAAGGCGGGGCGTGAGACGGCTCCAGTTGTTCTCTTGGATTTGACGACTGTATCGCTACCATGTAATTAAACCGTTCGTTACGTTACCGATTCTCCCACCTCCACTGGACCCCTGGGTTCTTCACTTCGGGGAATGGTCGTCGGAACGAGCCAGGAAGCCTCCGGACGTGCGGCCTAAGCCCCGCCTCGAACAACTGGTTGGCAGCGGTTGGGATCGGACCATGCGACATCGTGCTACATCTGTGGGTGAGCGTTTGGACTTTGCTTTGAGATTCGCCAGGCTTCAGATTATGGGTAATTAATTTTGAACTGCTGGGAGTCCTTAGTGTTTGACTCGTGCGCTAGGGTTTTGGTACAACCTCGCGACAAGTTTTAGAACAAAGCCAAAGCTAAAGAGCAGCGATCATGGATCTAATGAGGTTACTGAGAACAAATTTATTCTGTTTATGTGAAGAATTGGGTGTGGAGGTGGAGCAAAAGATGAAGAAATCTGAGATTAGTAAAGCGATTTCAGAGAGCGCGGAAGCAGAGGAAATTAAAATTGCGTGGGAACTGCTTCAGAACGCTAAGAGTGAAGCTGCAGCAAGAGAGGAACGAGAGCGAGAACAGGCTGCAGCGAAAGAGGAGCGGGCTGCGGCGACAGAGGAGCGAACGCTGAAAAGGCTAGAGCTCGAAATTGAACAACAGCGATTAAACTCGCAGAACAGTAGAGTTGTGGCTCCGGTACGAGCAAGTGAGACCGAGTCGTATCAAATGAAGAAGCTCATGCAGCCGTTTAAAGTTGGGGAAGACGTGGGCCTATTCTTAGTTAACTTTGAGAGGACATGTGAGAAGTTGAGCTTCGCCCCAGAAACGTGGCCGCAACGGCTTTTGACTCTGTTGCCCTGTGAGGCTGCAGAGGTTGTCGCGCGCCTTAGTGCTGGAGACGCGGACGACTACGACAAGGTGAAGTCCAGCCTTTTGAAGCGGTACCGCCTTTCTGCCGAGGCGTTCCGTCAAAGGTTTAGAAACGCATCCAAAAAGAGCAGCGAGGGCTACTCGGAATTCGCGTACGGGCTTAAAACCAACCTGATAGAATGGTTGAAGAGCGAGGAAGTGTACGAAAGCCGAGACAAGGTAGTCGAGTGTGTGTGCCTCGAACAGTTCTTTCGTAGCATTCCGCAGTCAGTCAAGCTCTGGGTGCAGGACAGGGTGGGAGTCGACTCTGTCGAAAGGGCCGCTGAGCTAGCCGAAGAGTACGCAACGCGTAGAAAGCTGAGCGGAGAGGAAAGCGAATCCGGCCGAAGCGATCAGCGCAAGACCTTCCGACACGGAAATGACTCGCGAGAAAACGGGCCCGAGAAGCCCGAAGCAGGTCAAAAGGTCCCAGAAAAGAGCGCAGAACACTCGAACGGAGACGAGGCGCGGAAAAGCCCAACAGGGCAGTTCGAGGCAAGGAAGCCGTTCCTGTGCTACAACTGTCAGGAGCCGGGACACACAGCGGCCAGATGTAAGAAACCGCGGGTTGTATTCTCGTACGTGAACGGTAGTGACAAGGACCTGAAGCTTCTTCGTCACTATCTTCACGAGCTCCAGGTAAACGGAAAGCCGTGCAGGGTGCTTCGTGACAGTGCAGCGACGATGGACGTTGTCCATCCGTCGTATGTAACGCCATCCGATTTTACGGGAAAGGTAGTTTGGATCAAGCAGCTGCTCGAAAAGCACAGTGTCTGTCTGCCTATGGCGACAGTAAGGATAACTGGCCCGTTCGGAGAGCTAGTGAAAGAGGCGGCTGTCTCGCAAACAGTCCCGTTGGAATATCCTTATTTGTTTTCTAACCGGTCAGATTTCCTGCTGCGCGAAAGGGGTCAACAACTGGGAGAAGGGCTAGTTCAGTCGTGTACGAGGTCCAAATCGCGTCAGGTCGCCCCTTTGTTGACGAGTGATCCAGAGCCAGAGGCAGCTGACGGGGAGCAAGCACTCCCAGAGTTGGAGGCAGAAAACCGGGATGAGAGGGACCCGGTTGTAGAACAGCCTGACCTCGCAGCGCTAGAAAGCGTACGCCGTCCCAACGCGCCGGCGAAAAAGGCGGAGGAAGACGGGATCAGTGAAAGATCTCTCGTAGCTCCGGCGTCGCGTAACTTTGGTCCTCTGCTACGAGTAGACAGAGTGTCGTTGACAGCCGAGCAGAAGAGCGACCCTAGTGTGTCAGGGTTTCGCTGTACAGCTCAGGAGATTGCTAGGACCAATGTGACGGGGAATGAAAGAGGCGGATTGTTTTATCGGCGCTATAAGGACCGCATTTTCACGTCTAGAAATCACGTGAAAATCGATCACTATGACTTCAGCGTAAGAAAAAGGAAAGGCAAATTTAACGGCAATGCCGATGGGTTGAGCAGATTTTTCTGACATCACGAAAAATAGTAGGGATGATCTCAGAGGTCTTCGTCATCCACGGGAATGAGGATCTAAGTGGGGGCGCTTCGTTGAAACCCCAAAATGACCTCACAAATTGCGAAAAGTTTTTGTCTTTTGTCTTTTGTTCTTAGTGACCTCGTTGGAAAAATGAGTTTTTTTGGCAGCAGGGGGTCTCGATACCCGGAATTGTACCAAATTTTGGTAATCCGTAATCCAGTCTGGCGGGTCTTTGGCGAATTCCGAGCGTTTCACTGCGGTGTGGCGTGGTGTTGTGGGGGACGTTTCCGCTGATGCCTCCGTTGTGAGAGGTTTGGGAGTTTGTTTGGTGCTTGCAGCGTCTTCTCAAGGCCTACTCCAAGCCCACCTCTTCAGGCCAGCGATTGTACCACCGGCCATTCGAGGTTTCCCTGGCCCCGGAGGGGCTGTTAAGAATGGAACCTTCGGCAACCTTTTCCGAGTTTCAACGCTGCGGAAACGAGTCCCGAAACGAGTCCCGAGGTGTCAGGACTGCCGGCCACCTGTCGAAGCCTGTCCAAAACGAGTCTCAACGCGTCCGTGACGTCAACGGGACGTGTGTGTGTGTGCGTGTGGGTTCGTGCGCTCCGGAAGGGGAGAGAGACCTGGCCTAACTGCGGAGAACCATGGCTATGACTCATTTCTGGCTACGACGCGGCGGACTTTTCTGCTACGCACTCGGCGGTCGCACCTGCTGCCCTGGCGGAGAGTGAGGAAGAAAACGGACCCTATATAAGGCGGGACGTGAGACGGCTCCAGTTGTTCTCTTGGATTTGACGACTGTATCGCTACCATGTAATTAAACCGTTCGTTACGTTACCAATTCTCCCACCTCCACTGGACCCCTGGGTTCTTCACTTCGGGGAATGGTCGTCGGAACGAGCCAGGAAGCCTCCGGACGTGCGGCCTAAGCCCCGCCTCGAACACCCCCTAAAACGAAAACCGTCTTTTTTGTCTGGCTTTCTTAGGGAAGGGCTGTCCCCCTCACATAGCCCGTTTCCCTTATATAAAAGGAGTGATAGCAATTTGTAAAACGACTCAGTGTGATGTGCGGAAAAGCCCTTTTACTTTTTCTCTTTCAAATATGCACAGATATAATGATCAGTTTAGGGCACTGCAATGCGTTGCAAAGTGAGAGGACACTTGTCCATTAATAACTCCTTTGCGTGCGTTCGTGCGTGCGAGTGTGCAATTGTGTTTGTTTCTGTTTTATTTCTTTTATTTTTTTATAACACTATCTCTATCTCCTTTGCTCTCGTTGCTACCTTCGCCTTACTCAGGGGTCTCCAAACGTTTTGACTAAGGGGCCGGATTAGGCATCTGACACAGTCTCGGGGCCGGGAAGAAAAAAAGTGATTAATACTAGGGTTCCGCGTTTTCGGTTTCTATTTTTTTTTTAAATTCGGCGTACTTTTTTTGGTGTTTATTTTAAAATTCAATTTTCAGTTTTTTTTGGTGTATATTTATGCCCACAAAAGTTTATCGGCTTTTTTCGGTGAATTAAAATAAACACTAACGAACACCGGATAAGACGATCCTTGTAACTCTGATATTTGTGATCACTCAAAAAATAACTGCACAGATACAATGAAAAAGAAATGGACACTTTATTTGGCAAATGTGCGCAACAGTAAACGAAACAATAAAAAAAGACGGAAGTACAAACAAGTCAGATATGAAGCCTATGCCCAAAAAACATGGAACTTCACCTTCTGTATATCAGGATTACGTGATCTTATTATAGTACACACACATGTACGTTCCCAGGTTCTCTTCGTTGATCCGCACTCTTCCTTTTTTGTTAATATGACTCTGAGCTTCGAGAGTGCCCTCTCAACGCTAACACTGGACACTGGCGGGCTGAGGAGATGAAGCGCTGCTTGAGCCAAAATCGGCCAACCAACCAATTGTGACCGCCAAAAGAGACACGATGCGACGTTTTGAAGCACAACACAACATACAGAGCTTGCATCCAGTATTCCTTACAACGAGCTTGAAAACAGGCTCGTACATGGCGAAGTCATGGGGCATTTCGGACTTCACGTTTCGATCGATGATGCGCACATCAAACCAAAACGTCGTGATAGCATCCGTGTATCCCATACATTCAGACACGTTTTGGTCGCCACTGTCGTTCCACTTTTTTGCTACGGCTCTGAGGTACGACTGGAAGGTCAAAGTGACCTTTTCCGGTTAAAACTTAATTTTTGGAAAATGAATTCGACGTACTTGAATCGGTTTTTATCGGTTTAAGTCGAAAATGCCGAACCTAAAAACTGACCTTTTGCGGTTAAAACCGAATTTCGGAAATGGATTCGGCGTACATTTATCGGTTTTCATCGGTTTAAACGGAAAACTCCGAACCCTAGTTATAACCGGTCAGGAGAGTATCTTTTTTTGCGCATTCCGAGCGCGTCGCGGCGTCGATCTTTTAAACGCACATCTTTTTGCGCCGCGGACCGATCGGAAGACATCCCCGGGCTGAATCTGGCTCGTGGGTCAGGGTTTGAAAGCCCCTTGTATATATCCACTGATCTATTTTCTACATATTTTTGTTTTCTTTCACAGCGTAGCAAGCCGATGCAAAGCCCTGAGTAACGGTTAGGGGTTAAGCTTGTTGGTACACATATATACTTGTAAATAGATTAGCTTGAACTATAAAAGAATTCTTACAGACGAAGAAAGAATGGACAGGAGAGGACAGGCAGCTGACTGCCATCGACCGACAGCTGACTACCAACTAAAACATTGTTTGTAGTCAGCTGTCTGCCTAGTCCTGTCCTTTCTTTCTGCGTGTTCGAGTATAGTTGAATAATAGTTCTATAGTTCGAGCTGATCGATTTACAAAGCCCGGGTCGGCCTTGCTTTTTTCTAATAGTTGTTTACCGCCACTCCCTCCGCCAACTCTCATCTCTCTCTCTCTGTTCTAGTCACGGAGCTTGTGAAGCGGTCTCATAACGTGAACTAGAATTAAAGTGTAGGTCAATTAAGGGAACGATAAAAGGTTTCTTAAACCCCGAAAATTGACATATATATGGGTGTTTTTCATGTCAACTCAGGCATGGCTTTACGGTAGAATTTTTAATTTTGATAAACATAATATATAGTTATATATTTTGGCATCATTCTTGAAATAAAAAAAGGGGAAACGGCAAGCTTGGCGGATTTTGTTTTTCAAGTTATTGGCATTCGAGGCGGCCGAGGCGAAAACTGACGTTTCTTCAACCTGACGGAGATCGCATGTTTGACCACTCGCTATTTTGTCTGTTATCGAACTACTACACTAGGACCTTTTGGGTAACAATTTCAAAGTAGTTTTTTTGTTTTGCGCTAATGAATTGGATTTATTTTCCTACTTTGGGTAACGTGTTACATATTACGTGTTACATATTTAAGATTTTTAATGACCTTTATATCGTCAGAAAAACGCCAACTTTGTTCTTTGAATTAGTTATAAACGCAATAGTATAGGTAAGAAAAACATTTGCTAAATACATTAGAAATAACCAATGTATTAAAAATCTTGCAAATTCGGAATCGCTTTTCTAAAAAAAAAACACGTTTTATTTCTTTAGTTTTTTATATTAGCTGTAACGAATAATAGTGGTTTAATAGAAAATATGAATAGGTGTAGTATATTGTATGTAAGCCCTCAATTAAAGCTTTCATTTCGTAAGGCGTGCGTTGTGAAAGCGCCTTCGCATGGGTGCTATTATGGCCAATACTTTGGAATGGATATGATTAATGACCTCCTATTAACATATGCCTTTACATGTATCCTACAAATAAAAAATCTGTATGATGCGGTGTAAAAAAAATTTGTTATTCGTAAGTTCACTCGCGCTACACCTATACTTCCTGCATAATCCGTGGCCAATTTCCTTCGAAGAAGTAACCACTTCCCTACAGCCCTTCATTTCCAGCTCTGATTTCTTACACATTGTATAAGTTAGACGGCCACCTAATCGACCATGCCCTTAAACTGCGCCGGTCCGCCGTCAGTGTATCCAGCGCGGTACAAGAGCATCAAAGGGTTATATTTTTGGGAGTAATGGCAAACACGGATTATCGCAAGACCAGGCCTTTGGAGGTCAGCTCTGACGTCGGCACTCTTCCTTTCTCCTGCCTCCTCCTGCTCCTCCTCCCCCTCCCGTGCACTCTGTCTGACATATGTTCTACGGAAAAGTGAATGGTCTTAACCTATTCGGTTCCCGCCTGGCTGAAGCGATCTCGGAGGGCTGGTGGCTACGCCATCTCTGTTCTAAGCTTGGTGTACTTGAAAAATGCTCTCCCTTGTTTCCAGAAAGCCAGGAGCGCTCATTTGTGCTATGGCTTGCAAGTTCAGTGCAGACCGGCAAGCGTGCGCCGATTATTTAAAAAGGCATAAGATAATCATTTATTACAATCACCATTTACGTAAAGTTTCAGAGCTCTGGCTCAGATTACTTAAGCAAGTCCTACCGGCCGAGGACGCCGAGAACGTAAACCCCAGTGATGTCCTGTGCAAGAACTGCTACACAATACTCTGCAGTCAGATCGAAGAACATCAGCTAGGGCAGAAAGCATCGACGTTGAGCTCATCGTCACCATCCCTGATGCCAGCGGACACATCATTCATTGTCCAGTAAACCCTGGTTTAAGGGGTGGCGGAAACAATCGAAGTAAGTGTGACACCGCTGAAACTCTTAGAGTAAGTCTGCACAGACGGGCCGGCTATGCTAAACGGAGTTTCGAAAACTTTTTCGAAACTTTTTCTTTCGAAAACGTTTCGAAAGAAAATTGGTCATAAACTGAGCCATGTGTACGGACGACGTGCAGATATGCACAATGATGAAGCATGCTACTCATGCGCACACTGGGTCGGCAGTTTGCGTGTTGCCTATCTCAAAAGAACGTCACAAACAGAACGCTTCCGCCTGTTAATTTTGTTGCCCTCCAATCTCAAAATGAAAGATATATGTAAAGCAATCTATGGAGCTACAACGCACGCTGTAGACAGGTAAAAAAAACTTACAGGAGAAATGGTGATCTGGGAGACGGCTGACCTCATACGCAAGACATCCTATTGACAAATATTACGTGGCTCTTTTTCTTGCCTGTTACACATGAGACGTTACGGAATGCTCAAGAAATAAACCCGAAATAGAAAGATGCCGTGCAATTTTTCGTTGACGGAAAGGAGGTCTACGTCGCGAAGCGGCTCATGACAAGACCGATTAGAAAGCCTGCAAAGAATTCGAAGCGGCCCATCCCAGCTAAAAATAGGCCTAACGAAATTTTACTCTCTTTTACCTCAGTTGGTTAAGAAACGCCCAGTTTACGAAGAATGTGTGTGCGTGAATTGTGCAAACTTCCCATTTCGCCTGAAGTCTCTGTCAAATGCCACAGGGAAGACCAAAAAATTTGAAGATCTTCAGGATATTTTCTTCGTGACTATCTTTCAGAAAACTGTTTCCTGTTAACACGCAAAGCCTGTTGGAAAAGAAAAGATATCTCTCTAGATAAGTTGGGCATTGAAGCTGAAGATGAGCTAGAGTTCACATAGTGGGAGTCTGGTGGGAAGTTAATAAGAAAACATTTGGAGGCAACACCTTTCCTTAACGAGTTCAAGAAAAAGGGAATACGAAATTCATACCCCCTCTTAGATCAGACGTGCTCAATAAGATGCCATATGCCTCGAAAAATCGAAAACGCAGCCACGTTCCGGGCCCTTACACTTCGATTTTACCGAAAACTGAAGTGTTGTCATTCAACGTGCCGTGCAAGGTTACCACTGGGAGGACAATATGGTGACGATCTTCACCTGTGTAGTCCCGATCACAAGCGGAATGCTGAGCTTTGGAGTGGAGAATGATGCCATTTGCCACGACTCTACAGACGCGCTCTTTGCGCTCCCATCGATCGAAGAACGATTTGAGGAGCCGCTGCCCTTATTTTCTGATGTTATTTATATTTATGACGGAGCTCCAAGTCACTTTAAAAATCGTTTCCAGCGATACAAATTCAAATGTCACAAAGTGGATCTACTCAGCATTACGGCACTGAAAAAGTGCGTACGATGGAGTGGGTGGTGTTCTCAAGCGTCACGCATCAATGAATTATTTTAAAACAACGGAGTTCAATTTTATACCTGACGCGCGCAAATTTGTTGGGAAACTAAGCCATAACATCTACAGAGATAGTGCTTGTTTCAATCGTCCAAGAGAAGATAACCGTTTTCGGGAGTCGAAGAAGAAGGGGTCGGAGAAGGTTAGAGCGTCAAAAAGCATTCATTCCTCTCACGTGTGGAGCAAAGCAAAAGAGTGAAGGAACAATACCTTCATATTAGAAAGAGTTCGCAAAACCTCAAGGTAGCAGGATGCACATGCTGAGACAATGAACCGGGCAGACTAGCATGCTTCAGCATTGAATTCACTTCGACCCTCTGGGAATGGACTCTCGGCAGTGAGATGGCTGCGTTCGTCTTCAGCAGTGAATTACCTGAATTTTCACCTGTGCAAAGGTTAACTCAGTTTCGCAGTGAACTAGTATTTAAAAGAAAATCTTGATCCCTCCTGATAATATATGTCAATATTCTTCGTGTTTATGACAGTTTCTTCACTGACGTTCTCGTGTTACAGAGAACCGCCAGTCCCGTGCTGTGTACCGTTTGCGTTCTGTGTCATGTGTGGTCTGTCAAAAAGGCACTTGAACACGAACTTAGAGCCCTGAGAACTTTATTACGGACAGTAAAACCTGTTTTGTGTCAATGAAACCACAGAGCGTGCTTGTAAAACATTTTCACACAGTTGTATCATTTAGTAGTATTTCTACGATCTGTCAAGCTTTTCAATTCACTTGATGCAGATTCACCTGCCTGAATGAGTACAGGTTAATTTTAACACTGCTTTTCGGCAACTAACAGGCAAAAGAGTATGCAATGATCTATTCCAACCGGTGACTTCTTCAACTTGATTGTGTATTCAGTTTTGCAGAATTTCTTTTTTTTTACTGTTGAATTTTTTGTTTGTTCGGTGCATAAAACTATTTGGTAACCATCTCTGATATGTGTTTTATATACTGAATGAGTAATATTGCTCGCTTCTTCGGTAACAAGCCAGACACAAGTTCTTAACATCGAGCTTGGATGTACATGCTTACATGTAAATGAAGTATAATATCTTGATCATCTGAACGGCAGTCCCCAGAGTGCAAACAATTAGTAATTCGTCAATTTTGGATCCTTTCCTAAAGTGCGACTTATAAACATATTTGCGTTACCTATTAGAGTTTTTTTTTTTTTTTTAGTGTCCCTGGTTCCTGAAGGATTATGTTTAATTTTACCCTTTGATATGTCCTTTTATTTGTCGAGCATTTTTATGTTATATTTTTTGTTTGTTTTTACACCGCGTGACTCAGGGCAGTATTGGAACAATTTCATAAAACAATGTTGTTCCACAGTACATACTTTCCAGTCCAATTCATGATTGAACTTTATGGTAAATAATAATATTATGTCTTTATTCATGCATAGCCATGACACAATATTGATAATTTGGACCCGTGAGAAGGCGCATTAACAACGTACATTTTACAAGAATCAAGCTTTAATGGCGGACATACAAATAATCTGCTACACTTTCTATTTAAAGTTTCTAATCAAACACTATCATAACTTACTTCTAATAAAACGAAGGGAAATAAAACTGCAAATTATTATTTAGGAAATCAATTCCGAATTCACAACATTTTTTAATCATTGTTCAATTAAGATATATGTAGCACATTTTTCATTACACGTTTAATATTGAATATATAAAAATAGAAATCACCAAGCTTGAGCTTTTTTAAGATGTCAAGCTCATTCAAATATCTTATATAGATAACACGTGAAAAAAACGTCAAAATTTGGCAAAAATAATCAAGAAGACACAGTTCGCCATAAAAACAATTCCACATTATAAAAAAAACACATACAATAAGAACTATTTTGAAACTAACACCAAAAAGGCCTAGTGCAGTAGTGTGATAAGTGACAAAATGCCTAGCGGTCAAACATGCAATCTTCGACAGGCTGAAGAAACGTCAGTTTTCGTCTCTGTCGCTTCAATCCCCTATACAAAAAAAGAAAAAAAAAAGAAAAGATCATCGAAGCTTGCAGGACGCCGACGAACACAACAAGGCGACGATCGAACATATATTCTGGTCCTGCCCGGCCGATCCCCCACCCTCTTCCCTCGCACGACACTTGACACAAGGAGACACTCAGTGGACGACCCTGCTGCTCAGCTCCGACTGCGTTATCCAACTCGCCACGGTCACAAGAGCCGAGCAAGTCGCCGCCCGGCCCAGTCCGCCCGGCCACTCTGCAGGGGAGGCACCACGCCGGCCGTAGGAGAAGGAACCAACGTTCTGGATCTTATTAGGCTTTTCTAAAGTTTATTCTCTCTCTCTCTCTCTCTCAAAATGAAAGTTTCGATCCTAGAATCACGTCTATTATATACGGGAAGCCTGTCAAGCTGCCAAGCCAAGTTCCAGTGCTTCCAGTTTGAAATTCTTCGCATGTACGGCGTTACGACACCGTGCCGAACTTCCTCAATTTCGATAAGCAACGGGAAGTATACACAGCGACAAGCACGTCACCATACTTGGGTAGTAATTCAGTTACAGTAATTGAATTACTGTAATTTAATTACTTTTGGTAATTTGTAATTGTAATTAATTACTTTTTGCTAAAGGAATTGTAATTGTAATTTAATTACTTTCTAGCGTCAGTAATTGCAAAATTTCAGGCACAATTACAACTCCTTTTGCAAAACTTTGCGGTGCCGACGGTACCTCTCTGAAATCCTCAGCGCTCGCACAAGCGGCCTAGCTCTCGGTGAAATACTCGCACAAAGACACGCACTCACATACACGCACAATATAAATAGCTTCGCATTGTTTGTTGCTTTGTTGGTTACACTGCGGGCTGAGACAATCCTCTTTTGAGCCGACCTCAACGGCGCCGTGTGGCGCCGTCTGCGGTGCGAGCAGAGAACAATAGCGTAAACATGCCAAAATATCGAAAGAAAAAAAAAAATTGAGGTTCAGGTTACAGCCGAGGCTGGGAATTTTCATTGTCTATAAAGTTTTTTTTGTTTTTTTGTTTTTTTGCCAGGTTTTTACGCTTTTCTTACAGTATTGTCGCTGCTCGCATATTTGTATCTTTGTATTATTTTCCAGTTAATTTCCTGTTGGTTTTACTTCGGATAACTTCGGACTGAGCTCGCACCTGTGAACATTGTCACAAATGATTGGGGAGCTCCGATTCGGTTCTTATATATATATTTGTGAGACTTAATAATTTCAACTCAATCTAAATAATTTACAATACCATGATGTTTATATGTGAATGGAGTCGTATTAGCGCGTGTGGATTTTAGTTTTTTGTTAACACTAGTAAAATCTCCATATATGACTAATTGCCACATTTTTATTTGCCTGGCTAACAAACGTCTGTCAGCACAATTTTTTCTTTAGCGATCTGGCGTCTTCCAGCATATAAAGTGATTCATTATTCTTTATTAAAAATATAAGAACGTAGTACTTCATTGCCCCAAACCGTCAAGTTCTATCATGAATTGAACAAAATTCATGAAAGGAAAGTACAATGCGCGACATTTATGCAGCAATGCTTAAGCCTCCTCAAACATTGGAACAACACTCTAAAAAACGCCTGCGCGTCTACTTACCCGCAAAACGCTCGAAGAGCCAATCTCTGCGATCTACGAAATCAGCTCAGGGAATGATGAGGCGGAACATCTGTTCAGACCTCAAAATAAAGTCTGCGCTGTGGGATTACGCAATGCAAGCATGACGCTTTGCATTGCGTAATGCCACAGCGCAGATTTCATTTTCAGGTCTAAACAGCTAGATGTTCCGCCTCATCATTCACTGAGCTGATTTCGTAGATCACAGAGATTATCTCTTCGAGTGTTTTGCGGGTAAGTAGACGCGCAGGCATTTTTTAGAGTGAAGGAATGAACAAATACGTTGCATTCTATACAACTCGTTTAAAGTTATATTGCCCAAGTCGGGTCGCTCTGAGCAATAAGTAATTGTAAAGTAATTGCATTACTTTTTAAAAGGAATTTGTAATTGTAATCAATTACTTTTCGCATAGTAGTAATTGTAATTGTAGTTAAACTACTTTTGAATCAAAGTAATTGTAATTGTAATTAAATTACATTTTGGAAGTAATTTACCCATGTATGCACGTCACTCTCAATATGCGTCCAGGAGGAGGATACAGAAGCCAAACGACCTACAGGCGAGGCCTTTTATAGCACGCGGGCGCGAGGTCGTCTGAACTTTCGTTCCTCTTTGTTTGCCCGTCATTGTGCCGCTGCCACCGAACACGCAGGCGAGAACAACGCGGCCAAAGCCTTCATTAGTTTTCTTCTTTCTTTTTTTCCACCCGGCCCCGGGCTTTTCTTGTTTCTATACAACAAAACTAGCAGTCTACACAAACTCTGAAAATGGAGCTTAGATATCGATTTGCCCACCGGTTTTGTCAGTTTATCTGCTTGTATACGCTAGAGAGGAAGGAGCCAAAAAAGAGCTATTTGAAATTATTAGCGAAATAGAACCCCCTTCCCCTTAACATAAAAACAAACAAACAAATTAACAAAAGAAAGAACTGACAAGTTGGAAGTGCGCGGGCGAGTGTTCGCCGAAGCTTCCTTTCATACGAGATCTCCCGTTAACAACTGCTAAGCGTCTTTGTTTTGCGCCGAAATTGCCGCCAGCGCGGAATCGCGAAACATCACCGCGTCCTTGGAGTTTTGCTGCCTCGGACTTTTTTGATGCTTTTATTTCTAAGCGCAGGCAATACGACAGAGTGCCAGAGGCGGTTTGCTTGGACAGAAAAACGGATCTCAAAGGGAGTACATTAAGGTTCTCCGTTTCTGTTTTCTTTCTTTGGCGGACTAGGCCGCTTTCGATGTTCGAGAGCTTTCTCGGCA
Source organism: Ixodes persulcatus (assembly GCA_013358835.2). Lineage (NCBI taxonomy): Eukaryota > Metazoa > Arthropoda > Arachnida > Ixodida > Ixodidae > Ixodes > Ixodes persulcatus. The sequence continues at coordinate 37,320 of JABSTQ010006137.1, forward strand.
TGTCCTTGCGTGCTGTTGGGGCCCTTTTGGCGATGCAGCTGCTGATTTAAAGTCAGCGACGTACAATCTGAAGCCCAGCGGTTGATAAGATGCGCTCCTCGCTACTGAACTCCTTTGACCCGGTTCATTAGCGGGTACGGAGGACATGGGAAAAGGGAATTAAAACCGGGTGCTTTACGCGGCAAGTTTCACCCACTGATATATATTGCAGTAGGCTTGACCACGGATTGGGAGCCCGATGATGACAGGGAGGCGCTCACTTGATCGAATGACGTTTGAGCGAACGCCCACGTTTCACCGAATGACACTTTAGCGAATAGTCGGACGCCGCGAAGCGGCGTTTTCGGGTGGGCCAAATGGGTTCACATTTTTGTAATGAGCCGACACAGACTGTCGCCGCGAAGCGGCGAAAGCGCAGCGCGGCGGATGGGTTAACGCGCGCCACCGTTATTCGCTAAAACGTCAATTCGCTCAAATGTTGCTGTTCGCTAAAATGTCATTCGCTCATGTGATATGGACCCATGATGACAACACCGGCGGTCATTGCTTGCCACCAGGCAATACACACCAATCTATGGGAAGAATGAATAAATGAAAGTTTTGAAGCTTTTGTTAACTGCCTTGTAAGAAAACGTTTATGAGGTTTCGCTGGAATAGTAAGACAAATTTGCAGTCGCCGGTAACTGTTGAGAAAGTAATTAAATCACCCAAACAGCGTTCCAATCTTTGTCATCAGCTGCCATCAACAGAATTCGTCTGCTAGATTGTTTTCAATCGTTGTATTGCTTAAAAAAAATGTTTTTTCTTAAAATAACTTGCAACACGAACACATGTTCTTATGACAATGTATTAACAAGAACACCAGGCACCAGGCACCGTGCACCAGGCAAAAAAAAAAAAAAGCATGTAAAAGTTGTGAATTGGTTTGTGGGCCACATGAAAGTGTCCGGGGACGAATCTGCGAATCTGTTGAATGTTGTGTATCGCGTGGGCAAACATCATAAAATAGGTCCGTGGACCTGTCGTACTAAGGTTATCGAGATTTTAAACCCGCTCATCTGCCACTTTTTCCTGGTCCGGCGGGGTCCGCGCGTGCCATGACTGTGGACCTGGCACGGACCCCTCCGGCTCTTCTCGTGCCGACCCCCAGCGGAATTTTCGCGCGTGCAGAAAGACTACAGTCCTCCTACGATGCATCTCGGCAGCGGCGTAGCAAAACTGACTGGTGAGATGGGTCTATTGGCCAGGAGTTCCATAGCTCGGAGGCTTAGTCAAACAGGGTGGAGGAGGCACCAGTGGTGCGTGTACTGCGCTGATCAAGCTTCAGGGGATACCGCCTTCACCGCCGCAGGTATCCTTCTGGGATGGGACAGTCACCGTGCTGAAACTTGTATAGGAATGCCCTCTTGGAGGAGGGTCTACGTCTGTGAATTCGAGGCCACCGCAGGGTCTGTCATCACATCTCCTCGGGTAGTTTGCTTGCCCTATCCTAAATGTCTTGAGCAGTCGTCGACGCTTTCGTTGCAGCTCCCAACGGCGGCAAACCTAACATCCTGGAATACCAACCCCTCGGGCAGGGAGGAAAAATATTGACCGGTTGAACACTCTCTCTAAATCTTGAGGGCAAACATCGGCTAGTAGAACAGCCGCAGGCAATATACACCTATTTATTTTTCCGCTCACGCACACTTGCCGCGAGCCAAAACGCAGACCTGAGTGACATTTCTTTAATTCTGGAAAGTGGGGAAACATAAGAACAGGACAACACAAAGGAAAGGGCAACTCAGCCACAGTAGATCACGGACAGGACAACACGAAGCGGAGATTCGTATTGTCCTGTCCTATTTCTCCACTTTCCAGGGTAAAACAAACTGAGTCCTTAACCATCTCGCCTGCATCCTTGCATTAACAACTGAGTGGGAGTACCGCTCGGCTGACCGCTTTGCTTTTGCACTTTTCAGCTACTATAAGGGTGCTGGCATTCAGCCAAAGCATCCCTTTCTTTTGACATATCGCAAAGGCAGAAAACTAGGCAATGATTCCACTAGACTACTTTCATATATCCGTCACTGTGCTCGCTGCATTCTGAGAACCTGTAGGCCAGGAGCGGAGCGCGTATGGGTTTTGCTGCCCACTGATTCCCACAATGCATAACGTGACATTACGCCGCGATGGGGCGCTTTGAGTTTTGGAACAAGTCTATTTGTAGCTGCTCGGACCCATCTGGTATAGGGGGTACTCACTGGACGCCGTATTTGAAGACACTGCTCACTCTGCATGCACAAACGAAGCACGCTAAGGACCCCAGGCTGGCGGTTGTACTGCACTGGCTAAATTGCTCGTCTACAGCGAGTGACTCGTCGCAACTTTGAAATGGCTGACCAACTACGCGCGCTATAAATATCCACACAACTCCAATTATGCAAAGAAGAAGCTCACACTTATAGGTTCCCAGGGCAGGCAATCATGATGGTGTTGAAAGAATGTTGCAAAAGCACTGCAAAAGCTCGCGCTCAGCACGCTATAGACGCTTTCAGGCAGCTGTGCATGGGCGCCGCCATAACCGACCTTCAGTTTTTGTTTCCTCTTATTCCGTTCGCTTCCCTTCATCACTCCGAAATCAGGACAGGTTATTGCCATTTTAAGTGTTAATGTGTCCTTCTCCCCAGCATAGGCCTTTGTGGAGGGTCGTCGACATCATGAAAAGGGAACAGCGCGAAAATAAACGAGGGACAAGAAGAAGAGGTAACGACAGGTCGTCGACACCCGCTTCAGTGGCTCGGCATCTCGGTAAAGCAAGAGAAGGTCGGCTATGGCGGCTCAATTTGGCGCGCACTGAAAGCGTCTCCTTGCCTGACCGCTCTGCCTTAAGATTGCATTGCCTTGTCGCTTGTCTCCTCTTAATTCTCTGTTTTTTTATTCCATTACCTATTTTTATCTATTCCAGTGTATTTTATATTGCTTCTAAGTGTTTCTATTCCCTTCTGCGCACAATATTTCTTGTATATATATTGTATTTGTGTCTTTATTTCACCTTTTTCGACGGGGGTGCTGACGGACAACACACTGCATCGCGCGTCGTTTCCCGGGTGAATTGTTGCTACCGATTCCTATCGCGCTGTTAGCTGGTCATTTTGGTTTATTTGACCCGCTTGCAGTCAAGAGAAGCCGTTCATGAACACCCACGCATATGTCATAGGGGTAGGCAGAGCTCTGAAGCAACAATCGCGACGCGAGAGCCGAGTGCGCTGTGATTTGGCCGCCCGCGCTCACTCCATTGACTCGCACTGTAGCGTATGCCTTCGAGTGCTGCTTAACTTGACCAAGATACAGCACGCCGCTTAGCCGTCGCGAATCGTTTGTCCGAATGCCTGCGAAACCGTAACACTGTTCGGCATATCCAACGCTGCGGCGCCTGACAACTGCACGCAGCGGCGCGAGCCCTTAGCAAGTGCCGGCGGTTCAACGTCGTGGGTTGTATGCGCCTTTGGCGGGCATTCAAGATTTGTCTCCTCGGCGGTTGTCAGTTGCTAACATCTTGACTCGAGCATCAGCTGACATCTTGACTCGAGAAATAAAATTATCGAAGGAACTACGAGTTTCAAGGTGACTGCCTGGGTGACAGCACATTTCTGCATTTGAAAAAGGGTGTTTCCAACTGACAACCGCTTAGCAGATAGATTAAGAAGGCATACCATAAGCGCATACAAGCCGCGACGTTGGGCCCGGCGCTTGCGAAGGGCTCGCGCCGCTGCGCGCAGTTTTTCAGGCACCGCACGTTGGATATGACGAACAGTGTTACGGCTTCGCAGGCATTTGGACAAATGATTCGCAGCAACAGATCTCTGCACTTAAAAAAGGGCGTTGGCAACTGACAACTGCTTAGCAGATAGATTACGAAGGCGTGCCATAAGCGCAAACAAGCCGCGACATTGAGCCGTCGGCGTTTCCGAAGGGATTGCGCCGCAGCACGCAATTGTTAGGCACCGCAGCGTTGCATATGCCTCAGCTTCGCAAACATTCAGACAAATGGTTTGCGGGGACAAAGTGGCGTGCTATATCTTGGTCAAGTAAGGGGCACTCGAAGGCACACGCTACAGTGCGAGTCAACGGAGCGAGCGCGGGCGGCCAAATCACAGCGCACTCGGCTCTCGCGTCGCGATTGTTGATTTAGAGCTCTGCCTACCCCTATGACATGTGCACGGGTGTTCATAAACGGCTCCTCTCGACTGCACGTGGGTCAAATGAACAAAAATGAACAGCTAACAGCGCGATAAGAATCGGTAGCAACGGTAGTACTCGCCCGGGGAACGACGCGCTAACCGGCATGTCCGTCGGAACTCACGTCGAAAAAGGCGAGATAAAGACACAAATACTATATCTATACAAGAAATATCGCTCGCGCTGAGGGGTATAGAAACACTTAGAAGCAATAAAAATACACTGGAATAGGTAAAAATAGGTAATGGAACCGAAAAACAGAGGATTAAAGGCAGGGTGTCGAACCGCTCATTATTTCGGTTCGGTTCGGGTTCAAGTTCAGTAGCATTGTATTTTGTTCCGGTTCGGTTCCGGTTTAGGGTAGCGCACATAGTATCACTCCGGTTACCGGTTTTAATTAGCGCGAACCGGTTCGAATCGGTTTCTAACTCGACCTTTGGATATTGACCGAGCAATTCCTGCAGCCTTTTCTGAGCACGAGATACTTACAATACACCCATCCCAATACTACTCCCTCTTCAGGCAGATATAAAAAAAAACTCTGCACAGTGATGTGCGCAAAAGACACCATTAATGGGCAAGGCTATTTATTACTTGTATATTGCTGTTCTTAAGTGAACTACATATTAGCGATCGGCTTTCCATTTTTATGGTGTCTTTTGCACACGCAGCTGTGCAGCATTTCAAAATCTGCCAGAAAAGGGTGTTTTTTCGGGATGGGTCCATAGACCTTTCCAAAAGAGCATCTGGCCGGTGCCATCTTTAGTGTTCGGGCGTATAGACCTTTCCAATGTTTACAAAATCACAGTCCAGCGTGCGATCTTCACAGCCCAGCACGTGCGTGTTCGTCGCTTCGGAAAGCGAGCAAAGCACGCGCCATACGCACGAACACTCAAGATGGCACCGGCCACACGCTCTTTTTTGGAAAGGTCTATAGCGCGAGCTTTGCTCGCTTTCCAAAGCGACGAACACGCACGTGCTTGGCTGTGAATTTGTAAACAGTAAAACGGTATCTAGGTAAATTCCTTGCCCTTCATATGTTTTGGTTTGTTTTGCTCTGCACACACGTGTTTTCTTATACATGCTGTTTTCGGCACCCAGTAAGGTGTCACAGCTATGCTCCAGAGTGGCTGACAGGGGAACAAGAGGAGACAAATGTGCCGTAAAACACAGAAACAGGGACGTCGAGTGCACAGTCGGGGTAGTTTATAGAATCCCGTTAAGCTGGTGGTCATGTATACATCCGCCAGACCGGCCGATGTGTCAATGACCGGGCACGTGAACACGCACGTGTAATGAAATGTGACTACATCTTGACAGCGCTTCGGGTTCCGGCGGAAAAACACTGCTCTAAAGATCTCGTGACGATGCTTTGTCTAGTCACTTTGACTTTTGATCTCAAACAACTCTCTATGCAAATCACCCGGTCTGAGGAACTCAGACCGGGTACAAATGAATGCCCCGGACCGAGTCCCACAGACCGGGTCCTTCATTTCTACCTGTCAGCCACCGAACAAAGTTCCGGTAATGCCACCACAGTGAACGACGTTTCTCGAATGCACAGTTGAAGACGATGAAAGAGGACTTCAAACAAAAATGAGAAAAGGGTTGAACAGGCGACATGCTGGTCTTGCTAGTCTGACAAACCTACAAAAAAAAAATGACACATTTTCTTCTCTTTCTCTCCCCCCCCCCCCCCCCCCTCTCCTCCTCCCCCTAGCTTCCTTCCAGGGCGCGGCGCGGTGGCGAATCCATCGCCGAGTAACGTTGCCTCTGACAACCCTTTTTTTTTTTATAAGGTAACGCTCCGAGAACGTTGAAGAAAATATTGTTTTTCATTGAAATGGACCGCAGGCGACCCTACAAATTATACTGCCGATGCAGCGCGGTGCTTGTCCCTCCTTGTTTCATGGTGTCGCCGCACTCAAGCGGAAGGTCACTTGGTGCGCTCTCGGTGCTCTTTTGGCTAAATCGCTCATCTACTGTAACTATGATCCGTCTTGAGGTCAACATTCGTGGACGGGTAGGCCTCCGTGCCTACAGCGGCGCAATCCGCTCCGACACATGGACATTTCGTAGCCAAGCGGCCAAGCGGTGCTTTGAAATCGCCGCCGCCGCTACCGCGCCGCCGGGATCAATCCAGGAAACAAGGGGAAATTGAATCTGTCCAGACGATGATGTATTTCTTATTACGTATGCAATAACAACGAAATGTAAAACTATCTCACAGTATGTTAGGATTAGTCCCCTCAACATGAGAAAAATATACGCCCGCAACTTTTCCCATTTAGACCAATTATTGACACAATTGGCCCTGAACCGTTTTCGTTGAACCGGTAACCGCCACATCAGATTATGGTTTCGTTCCGGTTCGGGTTCAATATGAAGCATGCGATTTCGGTTTCGGTTTTGTTCCGGTTCGGTCAAAAATAACGGTTTTGATCCGGTTTTCGGTTCGGGTTCGGGTTCGGTTCGACACCCTGGATTAAAGGTATGTTTTTACTTCAACGTAACGTCGACGGACGCGGCGTAGCCCAGCGCGCACTGATACTGATTGGTCACAGATATCGAGTTCCTGGTCTCCGCCAATGAAAGGCGCGCGTTCTGCGCTACGCTGCGTTCACTGCGCTCAACGTCGGAATAGAAACAGCTCTTAAGAGGAGGCAAGCGAAAAGGCAATGTGATCTCAAGGCAGAGCGGCAAGGCGACGGACAATCTCTCCCACAATTCCTCGCGCGCGGGCCGGGGCGCTTGGGGGATTTCGCAAAAGGTCTATTCAGAGCCCTTGACAATGTTGTCCGTCACAGCATGGGTGTTGGTTTGAGATGCAAGATTTTCATTAATTAGGCTGTGCTGCGATTCATTTCTGCTCGAACAAAAAGCTCTGCTCTGTGTACGGTTTTTGCACTATTATGTCTTTCTTTTTTTGACCAAGTATTGTTTTAATACTTACTTCTCAGGCTTATGTAAATCCACCGGAATGGCAATACCATTACTGGGTATACAAGTGCGAGCTCTTTGCTCATGGAGGCACCTTGGCTGCGTGAACTCTTGCACAGCAGGAGCAACGACCCAAGATAAAGCCATGAGCCCAGGCTTCTAGCTTTTGGACAGTACCTTTAAAATACACTAACTTCTTCTATAATGCTGTTATAGAAAATGTTCAAAAAGCAAAAACGGCTGCATGAAATCTTTTTTCTATGCCTGTCGAGCCAAGTAAATTGTGTGACAGGGCAAGGATGGTGTGTTTGTTCTCGTTCTATAGAAAACTGCCAGTACCGTGTTATGGTGGTGTTTTGTCTTTTTTTTTATGACAAAGTGGGGGCCCAAAGTAGTCGTATATGCAAACAAGAACCAAAGAGGGCAAATCGATGAGCTTACAAAAAAGCAGAAAGCATAAAGTTCACTGCCTAAAAAATCTCCACGGTGTCACTGGGACAATCAGCTGCTTTGCACCGTGAAACATCAATGCTGCTTGTTTATTTTTTTTTTTTTTTGCCCCAAAATAGCAAAATGTTGCCCCCCTCCCCCCCCCCCCCCCCCCTCTCTCGCCTCCGTTGGTCCTCTTCCTTTCGGGGGTTCGCTATCTGGCCCCCACACTCGAATAAATTTGAGACCCCTGCTCTAGATGGTGAATGTGCATTCATACAGAGAATTGTGGGAAGCCGCTCATTGCGGGAGCGGGTGAACTGCTGAGAATTTG